>CM062296.1:388099035-388169472 GCA_031216915.1 Pictodentalium vernedei | reverse complement strand
GACAGCAAGTCCGTCATCGAGGCCTGAGAAGCAGCACATTTCCGTTCCTTAGCCGCATGCTGCTCCTGGGACGGTGTGTCGGAAACGGATCCTTTCTCCGAACGTCCCAATGATTAAGGCCTCGTCTCCCTAGCTACCGGATGGTCCGACTTCAGAGGCGAAGAGTGGTTCCTTCTTCGTGCAGCAGGCTGGATATCTGAAGTCAGGTCTAGGATGTGGTCATGTGTGCTTAAATTACGTAGCGGAGGAAGCTGTGACTGAAGCCGACCCTGGCTGCAGACTAGACAGAGCGTCCCGAGCGGCGGGCGGACATATGCTCCGTCTCGTGCAAGTTTCCAACCAGAAAACTTCATTTCGGCCTTGTGAAATGTAGTGGAGGAAGCCTTGACAGAAGCTGACCCCGGCTGCAGACTAAACAGACCGTCCTGAGTGGAGGGCGGACATTTGCTCCGGCTTGTGCAAGTTTCTCAAAACAAGATCTGACCCCAGACATTGCTATATTGGAGAGGGGGGCCTCTGCCGCGTGCAGTCTATCAGACCTCGCTGAGTACAAGAACATGCAGACTTCCTCCCTATTTCCTTCGTCACTGGGTGAGCTATTTATATTATAGAGATCGCTCTACCCAATCCACCTCTTAGACCGCAACGGACTTACTTGGAGTTACAGCACCCACGGATGGAGTACAGCTTCACCGGTCGTGCTAACTGCTTGCAAGAGATTAAAACCTTTAACCAAAGGCCCTAACTCTTGCAATAATGAGCACTGCAGCTAGCTCTATATGCTCCACAGAGCGCGACGACGGTAGCACACTTGGATGGGTGTCAGAATATCATCACCATGTTCATGTTCCTCTGAAATAGAAACTGACAGAATGAATTAAAACGTGGCAAGAGGCTCTGATCCTCAGAACCTCACCGCCAACAACGTACTGTGACATCTGACTCAGAGCAACACAAGAATGACAAGAGTCCGCAGGAGTGTATCAACTAAATGGATATCAGTCCTCAAAACTACACAACAATATATGTATATAACTGAGATACATGAATAACAGCAATCATAATTAAATTCAAAATATTTTTTTGTATGTAAACAAAATAAAATTCGAAAAAAAAACGCCCAAGTTCCCAAAGGGAACATGAAGAGCCCAAGGGCATCCTGATAGAGCCTAAGTGTGGACAAAATCAAAAATTTTTTGAACTACAATACCGGAATAATAATCCATGTATCCTACAGTATATTACAGTGACAGAATATAACAAGAGCAACGCTAACCCGTGTGCTAATGCCCCCGAAGGTAGCCAAGTCGTACCCACATGTGGATAATCAGACAACAGCTTCACTGCTGCTACATTGCAGAACAACACTACATTGCAGAACAACAGTAAGGAATGGCAAAGTGCCAATAAAATTATTATTACTTATATTTTGTTAATATGTTTTGTAACAAGAGACAACAGCTTCACTGCTGCTACATTGCAGAACAGCACTAAGGAGTCAGTAATAGAGAAAAAGTTATAAAAATAATTGCAGATGACTTGAATGGTGCCATATTGAATAATAACTGAAAGAGGCAAAAATAGGAATAGTATATACCTTTGTTAAAAATTCTCAAATCAGTGAAAAAGTAGAACTGGTATTGCATCTTTTCCAAGTGAGAAAGGGGGCATAAAAAAATTCTCAAACCAGTGAAAAAGTAGAACTGGTCCTTTATCTTTTCCAAGTGAAAAAGGGGGGCATAACTGCATCAAAAATTGCCGAGTCAAACCTCAAATTGAAACCGACCTGTACTTTGACATGAGTAATCAGCATATAAAATTTGAAACTCATCGGTTCAGCCAAACAAATTTAATTAGTAGGAAACCAAACAAGAGGCCCTAAGGGGCCTTAATCGCTCACCGGGCAAAGTGATTCAAACAAAGTGGTCAAAGAAGTATTTGGGGTCACATTCAGTTAGACATGGTTCATCAGCACTACAAAGGAATGAAGTCATGAGAGACAAATTTTATGAAACTAGGGACATGGCTTGAACAAATTTGAATCTTACCCCCTAAGGATGCTGCATACCAAATATCAAAAGCATTCATCTGCTGGATTTGAAGAAGATTTTTAAAGAAAATTCCTCATTTTGAACTAAGTTATCATTCGAGCTCCCTCACTGAGTTCAAATATGAACCCAGGGACTTGGCTTGAACAAACTTGAATCTCACCCCCCTTAGGATGCTGCATGCCAAATATCAAAACATTCTGACTGCTGAATCTGAAGAAGACTTCTAAAGAAAAATTCCTCATATTGACTAAGTTATAATTCGGCCTCCCCCAGGGAGCCCAAATATCGACCCAGGGACTTGGCTTTAACAAACTTGAATCTCATCCCCCTAAGGATGCTACACACCACATATCAAAACATTCCGACTGCTGGATCTGAAGAAGAAGATTTTTAAAGAAAATTCCTCATTTTGAACTAAGTTACAATTCAAGCTCCCACAGTGAGCGCAAATATGGACCTAGGGATATGGCTTGAACAAACTCGAATCTCACCCCCTAAGGATGCTGCACACCAAATATCAAAACAATCTGACTGCTGGATCTGAAGAAGATTTTTAAAGAAAATTCCTCATTTTGAACTAAGTTATAATTTGGGCTACCACAGTGAGCCCAAATATTAACCCAGGGACTTGGCTTGAACAAACTTGAATCTCACCCTCCTAAGCACCCAATATCAAATGATTCTGCCTGCTGGATCTTGAGAAGAACATTTTTAAAGAAATTTGCCTGAAATGCACTAAGTTCAAATTTGGGCTCCTATACTGAGCCCAAATATGAACCCAGGGAGCCGATTTGAACAAACTTGAATCAGATCCACCCCACAATGTTGCATACCAAATATCACAAGATTCTGCCTGCTGGATCTGGAGAAGAAGATTTTTGAAGAAATTTGCCTGAATTGCACTAAGTTCGAATTCGGGCTTCTATACTGAGCCCAAAAATGAATCCAGGGGGCCGATTTGAACAAACTTGAATCAGATCCACCCCACAATGTTGCATACCAAATATCAGAAGATTCCGCCTGCTGGATCTGGAGAAGAAGATTTTTTATGAAATTTGCCTGAAATGCACTAAGTTCGAATTTGGGCTTCTATAGTGAGCCCAAATATGAATCCAGGAGGGGGGGGGGGGGGCGATTTGAACAAATTTGAATCAGACCCATACCAAGATGCTGCATACCAAGTATCAAAAGATTCTGCCCACTGGTTCTGGAGAAGAAGCTTTTTTAATAATTTTTCTATAATTCATGCAGAGCTATCAGAGTTATGCCCCATACAGAGCCTCCATGGGACGTGGCCATTTCATTTGAACAACATGAATTGCCATATAGTAAGGAACACACACATGAAGTTTCGTGAAAATCGGACCGGTGGTTTCAGAGGAGAAGTCGATTGAAAAATGTTCACGACGATGGATGGCCGGTGATAAGTTAAGCTCCCTTCGGTGAGCTATAAATCATCAATTTTCAAAGTAAATAAGGGACATAACTCCTGTAAGATTTGTTGGACAAAACCCTAGGTACAAGGGCATCCATTCCCCAAAGCTGCCCTATCACCATACCAAAGAACATTAAAATCCGACAACTGATGTTCGAGTTATAATACAAAATGTTTGGACGGACGGACAGACAGACGGACGGACGGACAGACGGAGACCTCCACTATATACCCCTCGAAAAAATTTTTCGGGAACATAAAAAACTACCTATATATGAGCATGTTGATAATGTAAACAACGTCAATGTAAACAAGAGGCCCCAGGGGGCCTGAGGGCGCTCACCTGACATGGTAGCCTAAATATCAACCCAGAAAATTGATTTCAACAAGTTGCATCTGCTCCTCCTAAGAAAAGCTTATACCAAATATCCAAAGATTCTGACCAGTGGATCTAAAAAAAAGAAGATTTTTAAAGAACATTCCTCATATTGAACTAAGTTATAATTCGAGCTCCCACAGGGAGCCCATATATGAAACCAGGGACTTGGCTTTAACAAACTTGAATTTCACCCCCCTAAGGATGCTGCACACCAAATATCAAAACATTCCGACTGCTGGATCTGAAGAAGATGATTTTTAAAGAAAATTCCTCATTTTGAACTAAGTTACAATTCGAGCTCCCACAGTAAGTCCAAATATGGACCTAGGGACATGGCTTGAACAAACTTGAATCTCCCCCCCCCCCCCCCCCCCCCCCCCCCCCCCCCCCCAATTAAGGATGCTGCATACCAAATATCAAAACTTTCCGACTGCTGGATCTGAAGAAGAAGATTTTTAAAGAAAATTCCTCATTTTGAACTAAGTTATCATTTGGGCTCCCACAGTGAGCCCAAATATGGACCTAGGGAGGGACACGGCTTGAACAAATTTGAATCTCATCCCCCTAAGGATGCTTCATACCAAATATCAAAACATTCTGACTGCTGGATCTGAAGAAGATTTTTAAAGAAAATTCCTCATTTTGAACTAAGTTATAACTCGGGCTACAACAGTGAGACCAAATATGAACCCAGGGACTTGGCTTGAACAAACTTGAATCTCACCCCCCCTAAGCATGGTGCATACCCAATATCAAAAGATTCTGCCTGCTGGATCTTGAGAAGAAGATTTTTGAAGAAATTTGCCTGAAATGCACTAAGTTCAAATTTGGGCTCCTATACTGAGCCCAAATATAAACCCAGGGAGCCGATTTGAACAAACTTTAAGCAGATCCACCCCACAATGTTGCAAACCAAATATCACAAGATTCTTCCTGCTGGATCTGGAGAAGAAAATTTTTGAAGAAATTTGCCTGAAATGCACTAATTTCGAATTTGAGCTTCTATAGTGAGCCCAAATATGAATCCAGGGGGGCGATTTGAACAAACTTGAATCAGATCCACCCCACAATGTTGCATACCAAATATCAAAAGATTCTGCCTGCTGGATCTGGAGAAGAAGATTTTTGAAGAAATTTGCCTGAAATGCACTAAGTTCGAATTCGAGCTTCTATAGTGAGCCCAAATATGAATCCAGGGGGCCGATTTGAACCAGGGTTCATACAAAAATTTGCTAACAAAGTTCAAGGGTTTTTCAAGGGCTTCTTTTTTTTTCAAGGGCTACATTTTCTATTCAGCTTGTTGTATGAGCTCTAAAAATCTACGATTCATGTGACACGGATCTGACTTTGGAAGTCAGGAAGTACCGGTACCCAAAGTGTGATCTGTGTTACAGTAATCTTGGTAAAACGTTCCATACATTTTTATGTTTTTTTTTAACTCAGCGACACGAGCGCAACAAACAAGTAAAAGGCGAATACACATATATTTACAATGCCCAGGAAATAGCTTGGTATCCAAGGGTTTTTCAAGAGATTTCTGAAAGTTCAAGGGTTTCTCAAGGGCTAATTTCAAATTCCAGGGTTTTTCAAGAAAAAACTCATTTTCAAGGGTTTTTCAAGAGCTGTATGAACCCTGTGAACAAACTTGAATCAGATCCACCCCACAATGTTGCATACCAAATATCAAAAGATTCTGCCTGCTGGATCTGGAGAAGAAGATTTTTGAAGAAATTTGCCTGAAATGCACTAAGTTCGAATTCGAGCTTCTATAGTGAGCCCAAATATGAATCCAGGGGGCCGATTTGAACAAACTTGAATCAGATCCACCCCACAATGTTGCATACCAAATATCAAAAGATTCTGCCTACTGGATCTGGAGAAGAAGATTTTTGAAGAAATTTGCCTGAAATGCACTAAGTTTGAAATCGGGCTCCTATACTGAGCCCAAATATGAACCCAGGGGGCCGATTTGAACAAACTTGAATCAGATCCACCCTACAATGTTGCATACCAAATATCAAAAGATTCTGCCTGCTGGATCTGGAGAAGATTTTTTAATGTTTTTCCCATTGCAAACAGTGTTAAAAAGTGCTGACTCAACACTTTTTTAAAGTCCTGAAAAAAGTACCTTGTGATCAAACCGATAGGGATTTTTTTTAACCATTCTATTATACTGGATAAAAGTAAGATTTATACCAAATAAGAATTCTCTGTGCCATGTAGTTTTGGAGATATGGCAGTTTTAAGATTTTTCCTATTTTTTGCTCCCGAGGTTCCCACGGCAATGCATCAAGCAACTACTTATGACCCATTATCATCTCATATCAAATTTGGTTCAAATCGACCTCACGGTTCTGAAAATAGAAATTTTAGGCGTGGCCAAAATTTTTGCCCCTCCCATAACAAAGGCAAATAATGCCGACAAACTTCTCTTGAACAAACTTGATTCTAAACCTCAAAAGGACTCTGTATACCACATATCAAGTCTCTGCTACTGGTGGTTCATTAGAAGAAGATTTTCAAAAAATTTGGCCATTTTTTCCCCACCTCTCTGTTCAATACCAGCCGAAAACTAATTTGCATAAAAATCAAAATGCCCCTATATAACCACTACTTACATGAAATTTAGTTAAAATGTGTCCAGTGGTTTAGGAGAAAGTGGCTCAAACACCACCTTCACGCAGGACGACGGACGGATGACGGACAAAGAGTGATAAGAAAAGCTCACCCTGACTTTCAGTCAGGTGAGCTAACAAGACATCAGGCACACAAAAAGGCCCAAAATCAGAACCAATTGAAATGCTATCAAATGCAAAGCTAGATCTTCATACGAAGAAAAAACGATACATCGGATAGAAGATGCAAGACTAAATGGCCTAACACCCCTAGGGTGAAGACGTAACCCTGGGGAAGAAACATAATAATATTCTGTAATAAATGTTAAACTCCCAAGAAATTTAATAAAAAATTTCAATAAAAAATAGCCAAAAAGCTTAAAGAGTTTAACAGGAAGGGTTCATGGAAGGATAGGGAAGGAATACTTAACAAACAGTGGAATAATCATTTTTAAAAATGATGACATCAGGCATATGTCCCGAAATTGGGAAACATAAAATAATTTTATAAATATTATAAAGTTGCAGCCCTTAACGTCCAAAACCACCGTTGAACACTTCCTTTATCCAATAACAGCCTTGTATCCATCCACCAATTCTTGCATTGATTTGTGTCTGGCATCCTCAAAAAAGGATATTTTAAAGCACATATATCATTTCATTGTTGAGGACTTTTAGGGCCAAACAAAGAATGATGTTGGTGCCAATTCCGGTCACTTCCTGACGTCTGTGCATAAGAGTAAATGTATGGAGGGCCAGATAGGACTTTTAATTTTCGGTTTTGCAAGCAAATTTTGGGGATTGGGGGGGGGGTTCAAAATTTGTGTTTGGCCCTTAATAACTTTGAGTTAAGCACAAGCTAGTGTGCGCCATTGGTTTACAGTATAAAAATATCAAAAGAATCTGCTGGATCTGTAGGAGATGATTTTAAACGATAATTCCCCATATTATTGCACTAAGTAAATATTTGGGCTCCCTTGGGGAACCCAAATATTAACCCAGGAACTCAATTTGAACAAATTTGAACCTTACACCTCTAGAGATGTCACACACTAAATATGAAAGGATTCTCACTAGTGGATCTGAAAAAGAAGATTTTTAAAGAAATTTTCTCATACTGCACTAAGTTAAAATTTGGGCTCCAATAAAGAGCCCAAATATTCATCCAGGGATCCCATCTGAACAAACTTGAATCTAAGCCCCCCCCCCCCCCCCTCCCCCCCTGAGATGCTGCATACCAAATATCAAAAGACTCTGACTCGTGGATCTGAAGAAGATTTTTAAAGATTATTCCGATTATTCCCTATATCGCACAAAGTTAATATTCAGGCTCCCACCGGAAGCCCAAATATTAACCCAGGGACTCGGTTTGAACAAATTTGAATCTTACACCTCTAGAGATGTCACATACCAAATATGAAAGGATTCTCAATAGCAGGTCTGAAAAAGAAGATATTTAAGAAATTTTCTCACATTGCACGAAGTTAAAATTTGGGCCCCAATAAAGAGCCCATATATTCATCCAGGGATCCCATTTGAACAAACTTGAATCTAACCCCCCTAAAGATGCTGCATACCAAATATCAAAAGAATCTGACTGGTGGATCTGAAGAAGATTTTTAAAGAATATCCCCCATCTTCCACCAATTTAATAATCAGGCTCCCAAGGGAAGCCCAAATATTAACCCAAGGAGTCGATTTGAACAAATTCAAATCTTACTCCTCTAGAGATGTCACATACCAAATATGGAAGGATTCTCACTAGTGGGTCTGAAAAAGAAGATTTTTTAAGAAATTTTCTCACATTGCACGAAGTTAAAATTTGAGCTCCAATAAAGAGCCCAAATATTCATCCAGGGATCCCATTTGAACAAACTTGAATCTAACCCCCCTAGAGATGCTGCATACCAAATATGAAATGAATCTGGCTGGTGGATCTGAAGAAGATTTTTAAAGATTATTCCTCATATTGCACCAAGTTAATATTCGGGCTTCCACAGGAATTTTTTTTTTTGCGTAAAATCAATGAAACCCCTTCAAAACACATTTTGAAGCAAAGAGAAAATAAAATCTCAAGAGTGCACCCACCCCCCACCAGAGTGCAAGTTCTTTTTTTTTGCTAAAATCACTTAAAACCCTACAAATCTTCTTCTCAAGCAAACAAATATAATTTTGCCCAATAGACCCATTGAATGCTCCCCCCCCCCCCCATCTCTGGGGGCCTCAAGTGGTCTGGTGGTCCCTATTTGAGCAAATTATGTTACTTTTGAACTCATATTTACATCTAAATAAAGTTTACCACAATCACCTCTGTCAGAATCTCATGGATGCAAAGAACAATTTTTAAAGAATAGTCCTTATATTGCACAAAGTTAAAATTTGGGACCTCACAAGGAGCACAAATACGACCCAAGAGATTTGATCTGAACAAACTGGAATCTGAACCTCCTGAGGTTGCTGCATATCAAATATCAGAAGATTCTGACTGGTGGATGTAAAGAAGATTTTTAAAGGAATTTCCCCATATTGCACTAATTTAAAATTTAGGTTACCAAAGGGAGCCCAAATGTGAACCCAGGACTTGATTTGAAAAAAACTTGAATTCAACCCCACAAAGGATACTGCAAACCAAATATCAAAACATTCTGACTGAAGGATCTAAAGAGGACTGTTAAAGAATATTCCTGAGTTAAAATACGGGCTCCCATAGGAAGCTCAAATCTGCCCCTGGGGGCTTGATTTGAACAAATTTGAACCTGAACGTTTTATGGATGCCATATATCAAAAGATTCGGACTAGTAGATCTGAAGAAGATTTTAAAGAATATTCCTCACAATGCACTAAGTAACAGTTTGAGTTTCCATTGGGAGTCCAAATATGAACCTGGGGACTTGATTTGAACAAACTTGAATCTCGCATACGAAGGATGCTATAAACCAAATATCAAAAGATTCTGACTGATTGATCTGAAGAAGAGTTTTAAAAACTGTTACACAAAATTAATATTCCAATTCATGCAGTGAGCCCAATTAAAACTCCAGCCAGGGACTTAATTTGAATAAACTTTATGCTGAACAGATTCTGTTGATTGATCTGAATAAGATTTTTAAAAAATGCCGATAGGATCACCGATCCAATGTAGAGTTATGAGAGCACAAAAGTGGGTTTAATCATTATCAACTTATAGTCTGGAAACCAATTGTTTACAATTTACTATGTGAAGGGTCACTGTGACCTTGACCTTTGACCTAGTGATTCTGAAATGAATAGGGCTCTTTCTTGCACCAATGCCAACCTACCTATGAAGTTTCATGAAAGTAGGTGGAACCATTGTCAAAAAAAAATTATCATCTGGAAACCAATTGTTTACGATTTATTATGTTCAAGTTCACTGTGACCTTGGCCTTTGACCTAGTGAGTCCAAAATAAATAGGGGTCTTCCACTCACCTAGGCCAACCTACCTATGAACTTTCATGAATGTGGGTCAAACCATTATCAAGTTATCATCCAGAAACCAATTGTTTATGATTTACTATGTTGAAGGTCACTGTGACCTTGCCCTTTTACCTAGCAAGTCCAAAATAAATAGGCTTCTTCCTCTCACTGATGCCAACCTACCTAAGAAGTTTCATGAACGTGGGTCGAAACATTATCAAGTTATCATCTGGAAACCAATTGATTACGATTTACTATGTTGAAGGTCACTGTGACCTTGACCTTTCACCTAGCGTGTCCAAAATAAATAGGGTTCTTCCTCTCATTGATGCCAACCTAACTATGAAGTTTCATGAACATGGGTCGAACCATTATCAAGTTATCATCTGGAAACCAATTGTTTTGATTTACTATGTTCAGGGTCACTGTGACCTTACCTTTGACCTAGTGAGTCCAAAATAAATAGGGTTCTTCCTCTCATGAAGGCCAACCTACATATGAAGTTTCATGAATGTGGGTTGAACTGTAGTCAAGTTATCATCCGGAAACGAATTGTTTACAATTTACTATGTTCAAGGTCACTACGACCTTGGCCTTTGACCAAGCAAGTCCAAAATTAATAGGGTTCTTCCTCTCACCGATACCAACCTACCTATGAAGTTTCATGAACATAAGTTGAACCATTATCAAGTTATCATCCGGAAACCAATTGTTCATGCCCACCAGCCATTCATCAAACTATAAGTCGAGTTTGACTTCGTCGCAACTCGACTAAAAATATTCCTCAGATTACACTTAAGTTAAAATTCAGACACCCACAGTGAACCCAAATATGACTGCAGGTACTTAATTTTAACAAACCTCATGCCGACCCCCTTAAAGATGCAGTATACCAAATATCAAAAGAATGTGGAAGCTGTTAAGAAAATTTTTAAATAAATTTCTTCATATTGCACCAAGCTAAAATTTGGGTTTCCATAGGGAGCCCAAATATGAACTCAGGGACTTAATTTGAACAAACTTGAATTTCACCCCGCAAGGGATGCTATATTCAAAATATCAAAAGATTTAAAAAAAATATTTCTCATGTTACACTAAGTTAATATTCCAGCTCTCGCAGTGAGCCCAAATAAGACTCCAGGGACTTAATTCGAATAAACTTCATGCTGAACACTTCATGCTCCCAGCCCCTGCCCCCCCCCCCCCCCCCCCTCCCCACAAAAAAAGAAGAAAAGATGCAGTACACCAAATATCAAGAGATTTGAAGATTTTAAAATAAATTCCTTCATATTGCACAAAGTTAAACTTCGGGTTCCCATACAGAGCCCAAATATGAACCCAGGCACTTGATTTGTACAAATTTGAATCTCACTCCACTCAGTCTGCTTATGTATCAAATATCAAAAGGTTCTGATGGATCTGAAGAAGATTTTTTTAAAAATATTCCTTAACATTTACTTGCCCTCAGTGAGCACAAATAGGACTCCAGGGGCTTAATATGAACAAACTTCAACCTGATGCCCCAAAGATGCAGTATACTAAAATTAACAAGAGATTTTGACTAGTAGATCTGAAGAAGATTTTAAAATATTTCCTCATATTGCACTAAGTTAAAATTTGGGTTCCCATAGGAACATGTACTGCTCAGTGAAAGTAAAATTTTCTTCTGAACCAAACTTTATACACACTTGCTGGAAAAAGGCTTAAAATTAAACTGAACTTACCTTCTCAATCCAGTCATGTTTTGTGTGCTTCAGAAGATAAATGGGTTCTGCAAGGAAAATTTAAAAATCATGAGAACAAACTCCCAGTTCCATACTTCTGACAATATTGTTTTGCTGAAAAGTCACATTAACACATGCTTCAGATTCTGATAATGTTCAGAAATTATTTGTCTGATCAAATATCTTGGAAAAGCGTGACCCTGGCCCAAAAGGTATTTGTCCTAACCTCTAATACACAAAAGGTAATTTGGTTTTTGAAAACCCAGTCCATCACACACAGTTTTATCAATTATTCGAAGCATGAAGACTCAACCAGCAAATTAGCAACTCAAGGCCCACCAAGTAGAATAGTGAGTGGTCTCTGAACTGCAATTTTTCTTGTTAACTTTTAAGGGCCTGGATATTTTTATACATTTCTGACACACTTTGACAGTCCATACAGTCTTTGACTGTGCAGTCATTTCTAGGCAAGTCTTGGCTGCCCATGCAGACAGCCAACACTTGCCTAAAACAACTACACAAGGTACTTAAAAGGTAACTTGCAAATTTACCCAGATAGAGTAGAATGGGGGCACTTGTTCTATTTCAGAACAAGAGCACCACATAGCGGGACAATATACGCCCGTTTTGTATCTTTGAAGGGTTGGGGTAAGGATGGGGGTGAGGGTGAAAATTGTTTGGACCAACCTCATATTCGAACTTGACCTGTATTTTGTTGTGATTAAACAACATACCAAGTTTGGAACCAATCGGAAAACAAATAATAAAAGTTATCATCCAGAAACCAAATATTTGATGCATTCTATGTCCAACAGTTAGGCCATACTAAAGTTATAATCTGGAAAACACAAAATGCACAAATTCAAAGGAATAACTCTGGAAAGGTACATGCGATTTTGTCCGAAAGTGAACCTGAGCTGTGCTTTGTGGTCATAAACAAAATCTGAGAATTTGAAACAAATTAGTCAAGGCAAACTAAAGTTATCCGGAAACCACATAATTCACAAATTTGCAATCATTCAAGGGGAATAACTATGGAACGGTACATGCGATTATGGCCAAAGGTGAACTTGAGCTGTGCTTTGTGGTCAAAAACAAAATCTGAGAATTTGAAAAACATCGGTCAAGGCAAACTAAAGTTATCATCCGGAAACCACAAAATCCACAAATTTGCAATCATTCAAGGGGAATAATTCTGGAATGGTATATGCGATTGTGGTCAAAAGTAAACTTGAGCTGTATTTTGTGGTCAAAAACAAAAAAACTGAAAATTTGAAATAAATCGGTCAAGGCAAACTAAAGTTATCATCCGGAAACGAAAAGTTGGGCTAAATTCCCATAAATAAAGGGCCATAACTCTACTGCAAATGGGCCGCTAGAAATGGAAATCGAACCCATCCTGTATTTTGTCATACTAAATCCACATGCCAAATTTAATTCAGCTTAATCCATTACAACTAAAGTTATCGTCCGGAAACGAAATGTGTCCATGGACGAACAGACAGACAGACGGGTGGAGAGACCATTCACATAATACGACCCGTTTTTCAAACGGGTGTATAAAATCAACATCTGAAAAATTTGGTGCCAATCCGTCAAGGCGTTCGGCTTTAAATGAATGGAAACCAATTTTTTTTTCAAAAATTGTGGTTTCAAAGGGCCATAACTCTGCAGCGGATGGACTGAGAAACACCAATATCGAACTTGACCTATATTTTATTGCTACAAACAACATCTGAAAGTTTGATGTCGATCCGTCAAGGCGTTCGACTTTAAATGAAGGGAAACCAATTTTTTTCGAAAGATTGTGTTTTCAAAGAGCCATAACTCTGCAGTGGATGGACTGAGAAACACCAATATCGAACTTGACCTGTATTTCATTGCTAAAAACAACATCTGAAAAATTTGGTGTCAATCCGTCAAAGCATTCAGCTTTAAATGAACAGAAACCAATTTTTTTTAGAAAAGTTAAAAAATTTATAGTAATTTATATATTTTTTATACTTACCAATGACCCAGACTTAGCTGGTGCTAATCTCCATAATTCAGGGCCAAACACAAATTTTGCCCCCCCCAATCCCCAAAATTTGCATCAGAAACCGAAAAATACATGTCCTATATGGCCCTCCATACATCGACTCCTCTGCGCATGCGCAGTGTCGAGGAGGTCCCGAAATTGGCACCAATTATCATTCTTACAACCAGTGCCTGGTAAGCGTTATGTACTCAGCGGGGAGGTATGAGTTCCCAACTCCTGGGAGGGCCATCCCCGTCTGGGTCATTGGTAAGTATAAAAAATATATAAATTACTATACATTTTTTAACATTTTTATACTGTACCAATGACCCAGACTTAGCTGAATAGTAAATAGGCTGGAGGGCCTAGGACATAAAGGAAAATCCAATAAGCTCAATTATGTATAATAGAATATCCTCTCCAGGAGAAAAGAAGAGAGAGGCTTTACATGTATCTTTCCTATTTATAATAAAGAAGAAAGACACAACACCGATCAGTAATTGAGCATAATAATCAATGATCTCTATTAACATCCAGTATAACCCTTTATACTAATATTTTTAAAGGTAAGCCAATAAATAAAGGAAGTCCAGAGAAATGAGACTCTTTATATTCATTAAAAGTGTCCGAGGATTGTATATTAACGCTCATTTGACACATGACATATACAAATGCTTCACACCGAGCTACACTTTAAAAATATTACATGGATGATTAAACATTATCTTTACACTTTAAAACCATCCCGGTACCGACTCAGAATTACTGACTCTGGGGGAGGTATTCCCTTGCTTTTCACTATAAAGCAGGTGACCTAAGGGAACACCCGCCCCCCCCCCCCCTTCCCCTTGCCCTGGGTCAAATACCCCAGAGCGAAGAGGGCAGCAGGACAGAGTCACTGCCGGAACAGAAAGCCTACATAACTATAGTTGCAACTGTTTAGTGGACGATATTCTGAGCAACTGATAACGGACCTAAACAATGGAGGTCTCCAGAAATGGACTCAATATTTCTGAGATAAAAATTAGTGAATGTGGAAGGTTGAGACCAATATGCAGCCTTCATTAGATCAGTAATAGCAATACAATTAGCATAGGCCCAAGAAGTAGAAAGAGCTCTTACTTCATGGGCTGAGATCTTGAGTGCCGACTGCTGGGAAGAAGATAATTTTTCATAAGCAGTTCGAATAGTTAATTGAATCCATCTAGCAATAGAATGGACCATAATATCCTTTCTATTAGGCATCAAAGACAGAAAGAAACGTTTACGTCCCTTTCTGATAAACTCAGACCTTCGTCTGTAAATACGTATTGCTCTAACAGGACACAGTAGAGGCCTACGCCCATCAGATGATGGAAGGGCCTTAATAATAATAGGTTCAGGATACTTATTAGGAGCCTGATTCTTAGCCAAAAATCCAACATTAGTGGTAAAGGTAATAGTATTACCGACACTACGGTAGTGAGAATCCTCCACAGATAGTGCATGAAGCTCACTAACTCTTCTAGCAGAAGAGAAAGCTAAGAGAAAAGCTGTCTTATATGTTAAGAATTTGAAGTCAACTGTGTCAAGAGGTTCAAAAGGCGCTTCTTTTAGCTTAAGAAGAACCCAGGCCAAATTCCACTTCGGAATTAATCTAAGGGTTCTAGGTCTATTTATCGAAAAATTCCTAACTAACTTTGATAAAGAGACATTAGTTCCAATTCTCAAGCTATCATGATGTGCATATGTATCAGATAGCATAGACCTATAACCCTTAATTGTGATAGGCTGCAGATTAATCTCATCAAACAAGTATACTTTTAGAAAGTTTGCTACGTCTGGAATGGAGGGATCATAAATATCTACTGAATGATCCTCACACCACTGACAAAAGACCCTCCACTTAGCAGCATAGTTTAGCGAAGAGGAGGTCCTCCTGCAGTTAGAAATCGCGTCCACTGCTCGTCCTGTAAAATGTTTTCCGTGCAAGAAGGACCGCACAATGGAAATACGTGAAGGTTTAGACCTTGCGGATTGTGATGGAGGATGCGCGATTTCCCTTGCGAAAGAATATCCTCCCGTGGAGGAAGCTTCCTCGGCATGTCCCACAACAGACACCTGAGTAGATTTATCCACGGTCTCTGTGGAGACAGAGATGCTACCAACAGAATCTTGCATTGCGATTGTTTTATCTTTAGCAATATCTGCTGAATCAACGGCACTGGAGGATACGCATATCCTATCATTCCGTCCCAAGAGATCGAGAGAGCGTCTACTGCAAACGCTCGAGGATCCGGACAAGGTGACACATACGTCTGCAACTGATTGTTGAGATGTGTCGCAAATAAATCTATCATTGGCCGTTCCCATTGGTAGCAAATCTGATTGAATACTTGCTTGTTGAGAGTCCATTCTGACGGCAACAGGCGACCCCTCCGTGAAAGGGAGTCTGCTAAGACGTTCAGACGACCCGGAATATGACGGACGGAGAGAAGAATCTGATGTTCTAGTACAAACAGAAGAATTCTTTCCGTTAGATTGAGCAACGGAATGGAATGAGTGCCGCCTTGGTTCCGAATATACGCAACTACTGTCGTATTGTCGGACATAATTTGCACATGTGCATTCTGAATCACGTCTATCCAATGACGTAGAGCAAGCCAAATCGACATCATCTCTTTGATGTTGATGTGCTTGCTCAGAAACTGCGGATCCCAAAGACCCTGGCACTTCAAATCCGATGGGCTCAGTGTCGCGCCCCAGCCTGTTTGACTGGCATCCGTCATAATCGTAAAGCTCGGATCTGGCAACTGCAGTGGAACTCCCTGAGTTAACCACTGTATGTCTGCCCAAGTCTGAATCTCTTGTTTCACTTGGCTTGACAAGAGTATGTCCGTTTCGAGCGAATGAATCTTCACTCTCCAATTCTGAGTCAGATAGACCTGGAGAGGACGAGTGCGTAGCCGCCCCATCGGAATGAGATCCGAGGCAGCTCCGCACAGACCTATTAGTCTCATGAATTCCCTCGCTGACACTTTGTCTGAGTGAAGACAATAGCGAGCATAACAACTGACTAATTTCGCTCTGGTTAACGGCAGACGAACGAGATTGTTGTGCGTCTCGAAGCTCATTCCCAGGTGGGTAAATGACTTGGACGGCACCAGATCCGACTTCTCTTCGTTTACTATGAAACCGAGACGTCGGAGCAATAGAAGCAGATTGTGCATGTCGTTCTGAAGCATTAACTCGTTGCCGTATCTCTGAAGAATATCGTCCAGGTAAGCCGACGTTACCGCAGACGAATGAGCTCGGAAATGAGTCATTACCGAGTTCATTACTCGAGTGAATGCCCAGGGCGCTAGATTCAGACCAAAGCACATCGCTCGGAACTGATAAACAACACCTAGGACAGCGAAGCGAAGATACTTTCTGAACGCCGGATGTACCATGACGTGAAAGTATGCATCCTTGAGGTCTATGCTCGCAGCATAGTCATTCACTCGAATGCTCGCTCTGACCGATCGAATGGTCTCCATATAAAACTTTGGAGCCACGATCAGCTTGTTTATCCAGCTTAAGTCGATCACTGGACGGAACGAGCCGTCTGGCTTCGGAACCAGAAAAAGATGGCTGTAGAAACCTGGAGATTCCTGGTTTTCTACGACCTCTATCGCGTTCTTCGTTAAAAGAGACTGGACTTCTGATAGAAGTGCCGTTCTTTTCTGACAATTTGACGGAAGCTGAGTCCATCTTGGACTTCGAGTTAACGGAGGCTTGCCTTTGAAGGACAGTTTTAGTCCTTCTGAAATAACCCCTAGAACCCAAGGGTCCTCCGTAATTGATTCCCAATTGCTTGAGAAACTCGACAGTCTTCCGCCCACCGGAACGCGACAGAGGTCTAGACCATCACTTCCTGGATCCGCGAGGCTTGCGGTAGGAGAAACCACGTCCTCCGCGACCCGCAACTCGCCCCGTCGGCCTAGGGGCGTCTGACCGGTTATTTCGGCCAGAATAACGGCCCCTAGTCGTGTCGCTACTCTGCCGGTCTCTAGAGTAAGACCTAGAGGACGCATAGGAACCTCTATAGGAACTTCCCCTGGACGAGCACGTCCCGGCGGTGCCTGGCCTACTCTTGTCTGCTGGTTCCGATTTCTTGGAAGCAGACTTAAACAACAGGGAGTCTGAAGCTTTCTTTGTTAATTTATCATATATATCAGAAAGCTTGCCACTGAAGAGAAACTCTCCAGAGACCGGAGTGACTCTAAGAGAGTTTTTCACCTTACTGTCCACGCGTGTGGAAGTAGCCAAGGCCGCGTCACGTCGAGCTAACTCCAGATTTGCCACTGAAAGGGCGGAGTTATAAGTGGAAAATGCTATGGCCCTGGACAGAACTCTTAAAGACGTTTGTACGTCTTGAAATTCAGGTCCTTCAAAGCGTAATGACAACGCTCTAGTAAGGTGATCTGCATAGGAAAGAGCGTCTAAACTAGCTCTGTTAGACGATATCGTCGTTTCCATTGTAGACGACGGAAGTGACATAGACGACGGCATGGATATATCAAGGTCTTCAGCCTGGTCGTCTAAACGCAAAGGAACTCTCTGGATGCCCTGACCTGCCGTATCAAACTTGTTCCTTTGATTAATAAACGGCAGCTGTAGAGCAGATGCCGGTAGGAAGGCTGACCTGCCCGTCTTGTTGGCAAGCTTATCAATAGCGTCATTCAATAACTCAAAAATCCGAGAGACATTCCTGGATTGTGATGGAAATTCTGGGACAATGTCCCTAAACCGATTAAAAAACTCGGTGTCCAGTGGCGCTATCACCCTCCTATCCGGCTGCGCAGCATTTTGGTCTGGCGGAACAACTTCTGGAAGATAATACCGGATGAATTCTACGGCTATTTTATGTTGTTCCGAAAGGGAAATATCTAATTCATCAGAATCCCTTTCGCCATCCTGCCGGACCTCATGTAAATCATGTAAATCTCGGTCGTCCGCACCGGATCCAGCGGCGGAACCTACCGACCCAGCATCTTCTGACATTTCATGTTCCGACAGAGGTTCTGACGGTTGCTGGGATGCTGCGATTAACCTTGCTATCTGTGATAGCACATCCGTTACAGAGGCCTGGGGAGCGGCGGTCTTACTGGATTTAGCCGCCGGAAGCTCCCTGGACGTTGCATCCTGCATACATCTTTTATGCGAACGTCTGGATGAAGAAGGCCTCGAATCCCTGGCTACCGGATGGCGTGACCTGATCGCCGAGGAATCCCTGGTCGGCAAAGCTGACTGTAATTCACTGGTCACATAGCCAAGGTGCGGTCGAGTGTGCTGCTGAGAGGATATGGAAGCCTTATAGGTAGCCTCGGCGGACTGCCTATATACCGGAGCATCCCGAGCAGCGGACGTATGCTCCGACTGCGTAACACTACGGACTACAACATCTGGTCCCAGATGCTGTTGTCTGAGAGAGGGACCTCTCTCGCTTGCAGCCCGTGTCGAACTAGACAAGCTAAACACCGGACTGTCAGGCTTCCTCCGATCCATCCTCCTTTCCGTCGTCACTGGGTGTGCACGTGGATGTTTTATAGTGCTCGCAACACCCGACTCTCTCTGCTGGACCGCAACGGATGAACCAGAGTGCTGCCCCATTCGGTGAATGGACGCAGCCCCGGTCGAGCTAGCAGACGTCAATCCCTTCGGGTTCCTTTCAGGGAATTGACGAATCTCCATGAGCACTTTTGCCGCTAGCTCTTCACTTGTATGTGACGACGGAGGCACACTTCTGGACGACATCACGGAAACATCACCCTGTTCTTGTTCCTCTGAAAAAGAGAGTGAAACACTAGAGTGACTCTGAGGAGAAAGAACCGGAATGGATCTTTCTCCAGGAACAACATACCGTGACACACGTTTCCAACGTTTTTCATCCCATTTGAAACACACAGAACAAAGATCAGTACGAGTACAGAGAGAACAATTAATACAGAGATCATGAGAATCATAAGAAGACTTCCTCCTATTACAATTTGAACAATAATCATTCATAGTTGAAATGTAAACAATCAAAGTACTCGCACTAATCCTTGAAAATAAAGATACATAATACAACAATCCATTATATTCATTAATAAATAATGATTTGAAAAGAAAAAATTTAAAAAAAAAAAAAAAATTTTCAGAAGAGCCCAAGTTCCCAAAGGGAACCCTGAGCCCAATGGATCCCAAAAAAGCCTAAGTGTGGACAAAAATTTAAATTCATTTTGAAAAAATTAATGAGACACTTACGGACAATAATAATGTATCTTACTATGAATAAGAGATGCAGAAGACAAAAAATCACTATCAGCAGTAACTGTTGTCAACCTAAGCAAAAGTGTCAACAAACCGGAAACATGACTCCAGGCACTGAAACAACATGGCCCGAAATCAGTCACCAATTAAAACACTATCTGATGCAAAACAGAGGCTTCCACAGAAGAAACTGTAGAACATCAGATGGTAGATGCAGACCAAAACGCCTAAACACCCCTAGGGTGAGGACGTAAACATGGGGAAAAAACAGAAATAAATCTGTTACGAAGCCAAAACTCCCAAGAAATTTTAGTAATAAACATTACACAAAATTAAGCCAAAACATGGGAGAATAGCTAGGGGGGAATAAGGAAGGTAGAGAGGAAACACTGATCAAACAATGGTACTTCATAGCAAGAATGACAACATCAGGGCTATGCCTTGAAAAAAGGCAACTAGAAAGAATTTCATACAATAATTTTAAGTTACAGCCCTGAACATTTTCTTGCACCAAATTTTTTCCTCTCCTCCTAATGTATCCTCTTTATTTCCACCATTTCACTCATGAATATGTGTCTGGCATCATAAAAACTGAGATTTGAAAGCACAAATAACAGAGAAGTGTGACTGTTTTGAGGGCCAAACTAAGAATGATAATTGGCGCCAATTTCGGGACCTCCTCGACACTGCGCATGCGCAGAGGAGTCGATGTATGGAGGGCCATATAGGACATGTATTTTTCGGTTTCTGATACAAATTTTGGGGATTGGGGGGGCAAAATTTGTGTTTGGCCCTGAATTATGGAGATTAGCACCAGCTAAGTCTGGGTCATTGGTACAGTATAAAAATATTGTGTTTTCAAAGGGCCATATCTCTACAGCAGATGGACTGGGAAACACCAATATCGAACTTGACCTGTATTTTAATGCTAAAAACAACTTCTGAAAGTTTGATGTCGATCCATCAAGGCGTTTGACTTTAAATGAACGGAAACCAATTTGTTTATGGACGGACAGACGGACGCTCCAATATTTCGGGTTTATGGGCTACCAAAAAAACATTTTGTATGTCCAAAACCTTATTTTACCCAGAACCCAACCCCCTCCACCCTAGAACTTATATTTAACCCTAACCCCACACCTCCTCCCAAAAACCACACCTTAACCCTAACCCTACCCCACTCTGACCCTAAACCCTAAAAGCCCACCCCAGACCCTAACCCTCACCCACCGCTGGGACCTAACCCCCCAACCTTAAGCCCTACTCTGGGGCTACCCCTAACCCCACCCCTGACCCAACCCCACCCTAGCCAAACCAATAGGATTAGGAGCTATTTTTTCGGTTTAGGGGCTACTAAAACTAAAACCCCACCCCTGACCCCAACCCTAACCCCCCGGGACCTAACCCTCCCCAACCTTAAGCCCTACTCTGGGGCTACCCCTACCCCTAACCCCACCCAACTCCTAACCCTAACACTACCTTAATTTGGAGGTAGCCCCTAACAATAATATCCCCTAAACCCCCAATGTTGGCCTGGACAGACAGACGGACAGACAGACGGACAGACAGACAGACAGACTGATAACATAATACGACCGTTTTTAAACGGGCGTATAAAAAGTAATCAAAATTTGAAATTGTTCCTTTAAGGGTTAAGTGCTGAAGTTTGGACACTGAACTGTGAATTAGACTGTTAGATCCTCGAGTTTAAATACTATGCCTTTAAGGGTTGAGTGCTGAAGTGTGGACAACAAACTGTTCATTAGACTGTTAGGTCCTTAACCCTTGAAGGCCTAGTAATATGGCAAAATAATGAAGAAAATTATAAATTTAAAGTAATTTGTATATCTTGAATACTTACCAATGGTCCAGACTTAGCTGGTGCAACCTCAATACTATCAAGGGTCAAACACAAATTTGAACCCCTAATCCCCAATAATCATACAATACCGAAATTTAAGTCTTATCTGGTCCTCCATACTTTTAGTACCTGCACATGTGTAGTACCCAGGAAGAGACCGGAATTGGTGCCTTCCTAGTTGTGCCTACTAATGTTGTGACTCAGCGGGGAGGTATGAGTGCCCACTCATGGGAGGGCAATCCCCATCTGGGCCATTTGTATGTATTAAAAATATACAAATTACTTTAAATTTATCATATTTTTATACTAAAACCAATGGCCCAGACTTAGCTGAATCGTAAAAAAAGGCAGGAGGGCCTAGGACTTAAAGGAATAGCAGACTAAAATTCAGCTCTTTAGCCTGCATTAGAACTCCCAAGTTGAAAAGGAGATTAAAATTTTTAGGAATTACATGTCTCTCTTTTCAACAATAGAGAAAGACATACCATCAAAATAAGGAGCCAATATCTATTACTTAGCATAAATGATTACGCTAATTGAGTGTAACAAGCCCCAAATTTGAAGGCTAGACCGGAATGAGACACTTAAAATTAGGAAGAGCCTGCCTGAGAGTGGGAGACTAATGCCCACAAACACACGCTGTATATAATGTAACAAGCTGTACATTAGATAAGAATAATCTATAGACAATAACAGCTTCACTCATAGTTACTCATTTATTATAAGGCCACAAGAAGTAAAGAGAAATCACACCCACCCCCCCCCCCCCCCCCCCCCACCCCCTCTTTTTTGAAGGAATTAACCTTCAAAACAAAGAGGGAAGCGGCCTGGAATCAATAAAAAAAGCAGTACCGAATAATATATAAAGATGCCTAAAAGGCTCCTGGTTATTAATTATTGTTTATTTATCGGTGCTTAGTGCCACATCAGCAGCTAAGGCTATATTGTGGCGGTCCCAGATATTAAAATTGCAAGCTTCTAAATGTATGCCGCATCCGGAATACGTAGATAGGTCGATAACTGGTGATATTAATAT
Organism: Pictodentalium vernedei; assembly: GCA_031216915.1. Classification (NCBI taxonomy): domain Eukaryota; kingdom Metazoa; phylum Mollusca; class Scaphopoda; order Dentaliida; family Dentaliidae; genus Pictodentalium; species Pictodentalium vernedei. The sequence continues at coordinate 388,146,642 of CM062296.1, read as the reverse complement.
GTACAACCTTAAACTTGTCCAATTGAATCCCAATGGAAAGTTATCTAATAGAACTTATATGCTTCTGTGCCAACCAACAGGCGACAAGTAAATTCCAATACTGAACTTCCAAATTGTAACCGTTCCATCTACCAGAATGAGAGAATAGGATTCCCCTTGTTTACCGCTTCCGATTGAAGACTGATTTCAGGACATAGAAAGGGATACGAATAAAAATCCGTCAGAGACCATCCCCAAATAACTCATTGTTCCCTAGGTCTGTTAACACCAATGACTGTTCGGAGAAAGAATACTACTCCGAATAATGAAGCCAAAAATAGAGAACGTAAGCACAGGCAGTCTGTATGGAAAACCATAACTGATCCAACTAGCCCAAAATTCTCGTAAGCATTTACAGTGAGCAAGAATTAAGAGAATCTATTTAAGAAATACGTCTGCTTAATGATAAATACATATTATGCACGCCACCAACAGAATCCCGCATGTACGTTCGTTTGAATACAGCCTGTATGAATGGCGTAACCGAACGATGCAAAATATAACCAGGATGCTGAAGGAATAAAACGACATTAATGCGATTTAACCGGAGGAATAGACTCATGCGTCATAACACATAACAGAGCAGACAACTCTGAGTGTAAATGTCTCAGAGTGGACTAATTGCCATATTGGATAATGTCATCCAGATAACCGACATGCCTGCCACACAGGTACACGAAGGCTAGCAATATCAACCGAATGTATTCATGAAAGAATTGTAATCCAAAAACAGTTACTCTTCCGGAATCATATGCTCGTATATGACTTAAGAACGAACAACCACAGGAAGCAAACCAACTAAAGAGTGAATGAGCCCCTGAAGTCGCCGTTACCCCACAACCCACCCGCCAATCGAAGAGCAATGAAAGATATGCATATAATTGAATGCATACAAGGCTTACTCAAAGAGAACTACATCTTGCCCTGTAATCGCCTCTTAACATGGTGGGGGGGGGGGAGGGGAGGGGAGAAGGGGTCGACGAATAAATCGTATTGAACCCCCATCACCCGCATTACTTGAATCGCTAGATAAGTAAAGATAAGTAAGGCTGGTGCAGTAATACAAAAGCTTGGAACTGTGACAAATTACTTTTTCACTATAGGAAAAAGAAACCTCACACTACAATTCCAAAGCTATTCTGCTGCTGTTATTCTCAATAAAGAGTAATACAGCCAATAAAAGCTTGACCAATTTAACCCGGCACGACTCATAACACTTTAGTATTAGGCATCTAGAATAGTATAACGTCTGAGTTCTGGCACCCAATCATAAAAACCTAGATGAACTCCTTGCGCCTCATATCGACTATAGCAGGAAATATACTCCTGCGAAAGGAGCTAACTACAGGCATCCGAAAGAACGCTCATTATTCTCAGTAGGTTAAAATGGCATCATCAGGAAAAGCCTCAGACAACTAACACCAAACAATACCGTTAAGGAGAGAACAACCTCTTTTATTATAACGGTATCTTGCCCGATAGGACAGTGGTCTTAGCCTAGCTGAAGCAGCTAAAGGACTTCCTATTCGTGAAGATAATTATATGGCTGTTAACCGCGGCCCTAGAAGCTCACTAAAGGAGACTTACAACTCAGGCCGCTAATGATAGGGAAAAAAGACCTCTCATAATTCTAGCTAGGCTAAGGCTACTATGGTGTCAACAATAAGACTAAAGTCTGTAATACTTAAGAAAACAACACAGAGAAGGAAAAATGCACTCTTTCCTTAGCGATTCTTTTCCCAAAAGACAGCAGTCTCGGCCTAGCAAATACAGCTTAGAAGTCTTCATCTCTGTGAAGACATATCTCTGCAACTTTAGAGAGCTCACTAAACAGAGACTTACAACATTAGTCATTCAAGTTAAGGTAAAAAAGGGCCACACTTGATTCTAATAAGGCATCAGCAAAAAGACTAAAAGCTTCAGATGCCTAAGAATACACTCCGAGAAGGAAACAATGTACTCTTTCCCTTTAACGGCCCTAATTCCAAAGAGACAGCAGTCTCAGATTCGTTAGCGCAGCTAATAAGTCTTCATCCCGTGAAGACAGATGTCTCGGTGAAACTTGCGACCTTGAAAGCTCATTAAACGGAAACTTATGTTAGTCGCTCAAGGTAAGGAATAAAGGACCGCTCTTCTAACAGCCGTAATTCCAAAGAGACAGTAATCTCAGCTTAGCCAACGCAGCTTATTAGTCTTCATCTCCATGAAGACAGATATCTGTGTCACCTGCTGCCCTGGTAAGCTCACTAAACAGAGACTTACGACGCTGGCCGCAATGTCTTAGAAAATACCGCTGTAAAATATATAAGGCCACTATGACGTCAGCCGCTAATGATATATAAACAGAACGCTCTTAATTTACATAAGACAAACTAAGGTGACAACAATAGGACTGAATGCCTGCGATGTCTAGGAATACCACACCGAGAAGGAAAACGTAATCTTTTCTTCTAACAGCCTTATTCCAAAAAGATAGCAGTCTCAGCGTAGCTAACACAGCCTAAAAGTCATACATCGGTGAAGACAGTTATCTGTGTGCTACCCTCCGGCCTTAGACAGCTCACTAAACGGAGACTTATGATGTTAGCCGTTAATGTACAAGAAAAGACCGCTTTAACAGTACATAAGGTTACTATGGTGTCAACAATAGCACTAAATGCCTCTGACATCTAGGAATACAACACTGAGAAGGAGAAAACATACTTATTCCTTCTGACAGCTCTATTCCAAAAAAGACAGCTGTCTCAGCCTAACTATGAGCTATCGATCCTCTATTCATAAAGAATAGATCATTGCCTTTCTTATACTATTGCTAGGCCAAAGGAGGCAGCGTTAAACGGACCAAAGGCATTCAACACCTGAGCAGAAAGATCCGGGAAGGAAAGATCTTTGTCTTTCCCTCGCCTGGTACCTTAAGCTGTTTTTTGCCTATCAAACGCAGACTTTTGTTCATATGGAACAACATTCGAAAGAACTTATGAATAAAATTCATAGTCTTAATGTGCAGTTCCATGAGGGATGGAGAATCAACCTCTGTAGCCCTCTCATCATCTGAAAAACATAGTAAACACTATCCGAATGTACAGATGACTGGACCAACCCAGCACGGTCCGACAGCTCAATAATGGAGACTGTTGACAGCTGAACCTGCGACTACTTACTGGGATTCTGCGATATGCTGTGCAATCTGCGGCAGCAGGTCCGTGAACGAGGCTTGCGGAGCAGCAGTTATCCGCTTCTTCACCATATGCTGCTCACGGGATGGAGATCTGACCCCAGATCTTTTGACGCATGTCCCGTTTGAAAATGCCTCGAACCACTAGCTGCAGGTTAATCTGACTTTGGTGGTGAAGACTGGGAACATCTCCGTGGAACTACTCATTCAAACACAGAGGAGCTCTCTGAACATCTTTCCAAACTGTTTTTAAATGAACGTAGTCCATGAAACGGTATGTTTATGGAAGATGTAGTTAAGAAACCGCCCTTTCCTCGCACTCGAGAGGTGAATACAGCGTTGTCTACATGGTCAAAGGCCTGCAACACCTACCTAGACTGAACCGGAAAAGAAAGAACCTCTTCCTTTGTCTGTATAAAGTCTGCGTTCAACGATGCCAGCTGTTCCGAAAGGGAAGGGTAATCCTCTTCTTTATCCCTTTCACCATCTGAAAGAATCTGTTGCGAATCTCGGTCCATTGCATCTGCGTGAACAGTCGACTGGACCGACCCAGCACCGTCCGACAGCTCAGATTCTGAGTCTGAGGGAGGCTGCATCTGCCCTTGGTAGGATGCTGCGATCAGCTGTGCAATATGTGACAGTAAGTCCATCATCAAGGCCTGAGGAGGAGCTGTCTTCCGTTCCTTAGCCGCATGCTGCTCGTGGGACGGTGTGTCGGAAACGGATCCTTTTTCCGAACGTCCCGATGATCGAGGCCTTGTGTCCCTAGCTACCGGATGGTCCGACTTCACGGGCGAAAAGTGGTTCCTTCTTCGTGCAACAGGCTGGATATCCGAAGTCGGGTAACTAGGATGCGGTCATGTGTGCTTAAATAACGTAGCGGAGGAAGCCATGACTGAAGCCAACCCCAGCTGCAGACTAGACAGAGTGTCCCGAGTGGAGGGTGGACATATGCTCCAGCTTGTGCAAGTTTCTCAAAACAACATCTGACTCCAGACGATGCTAGAGTAGAGAGGGGAGCCTCTCCCGCTCGCGGTCTATCAGATCTCCCCGAGTACAAGAACTTGCTGACTTCCTCCATATTTCCGTCGTCGTTGGGTGAGCTATTTATATTATAGTGCTCGCTCTCCCCAATCCACTTCTTAGACCGCAACGGACTTACCCGGCATCACAGCACCCATGGATGGAGTACCGCTTCACCGGTCGAGCTAGCTGCTTGCAAGAGGTTAAAACCCTTAACAAAAGGCCCTAACTCTTGCAATAATGAGCACTGCAGCTAGCTCTATATGCTCCATGGAGCACGACGGCAGAGGCACACTTGGACGGGTGTCAGAATATCATCACCATGTTCATTTTCCTCTGAAATAGAAACTGACAGCATGAATTAAAACGCGGTCAGAACCTCACTGCCAACAATGTACTGCTACACCTGGCTCCAACATCAGTCATCCCAGTGCAACACAAGAATGACAAGAGACCGCAGGAGTGTATCAACTAAAGTCGATATCAGTCCTCCAAACTCCACAATATATATAACTGAGATACATGAATAATAGCAATCATAATTAAATTAAAAATATTTTTTGCAAACAAAAAATTCTGAAAAAACGCCTAAGTTCACAAAGGGAACATTAAAAGCCCAAGGGCATCCCAATAGAGCCTAAATGTGGACAAAATCCCAATTTTTTTGAGCTACACTACAGCAATAATAATCCATGTATCTTACAGTATACTACAGTAATAGAATATAAAAAACTACCTATATATGAGGACGTTGACAATGTAAACAACGTCAATGTAAACAAGACATCAGGCACTCAAAAAGACCCAAAGTCAGAACCAACTGGAATGCTATCAGATGTAAAGGTAGATCTTCATTCGAAGAAAAAACGATACATCGGATAGAAGATGCAAGACTAAACGACCTAACACCCCTAGGGTGAGGACGTAACCCTAGGGAAGAAACAGAATAATATTCTGTAATATATGTTAATCTCCCAAGAAATTTAATAAAAAACTTCAATAAAAAATAGCAAAAAAGCTTAAGAGTTTAACAGGAAGGGTTCATGGAAGGATAGGGAAGGAATACTTAACAAACAGTGGAATAATCATTATCAAAAATGATGACGTCAGGCATATGTCCCAATATTGGGAAACATAAAATAATTTTATAAATATTATAAAGTTACAGCCCTGAACGTCCAAAACCACCATTGAACACTTTCTTCATCCAATAACTGCCTTGTATCCACCAATTCTTGCATTGATTTGTGTCTGGCATCCTCAAAAAAGGAGATTTAAAAGCACAGATGTCATTTCACTGTTGATGACTTTAGGGCCAAACAAAGGAATGATGTTGGCGCCAATTCCGGTCACTTCCTGATGTCTGCGCATGCACGGAGAGTAAATGTATGGAGGGCCAGGTAGGACTTTTAATTTTCAGTTTTGCAAGCAAATTTTGGGGATTGGGGGGGGGGGTTCAAAATTTGTGTTTGGCCCTCAATAACTTTGAGTTAAGCACCAGCTAGCTAGTCTAGGCCATTGGTTTACAGTGTAAAAATATTGTTGCTGAATGAAAAACAATAATGTAAAAGTTCAAACATCAGTTTAAGCAATTTATAATATATTTGTTGGAGCTGGCTTTGTAGGCAATGTCTTCTTAAAAAAAAAAATTTAATTCCACAAGTTGTGATGTTTCTTCCTTTTCATGACTGACAATCCCAGATTTGCCCTTGTTACTAAAATCGAATGTTTTGTCATGAAGTTTAAATTTCATCATGACAATAAGCAAGCCATTTTTCTTAGCAAATGCCAGTGATCCATTTGTCTTAGAACGAAACATTCATTGGCATGGCCAATATCACAAAACTTAAGATGTAACCAATCACATGAAGTGATGCTCTGAGTTTCATCAAAATGACACTTTGTGATAAATAGAATAAATGAAAAGAAAGTTATCTACAATTGACAGGGTTTTTCAATAAAAAGAGAAACAATTAAGTGGGCTCCAGTGTACTGGAAACATAAATATAGTCATCAGGGATACTCTAATATTACCTTCATCTTTGCCAAGTTCACTATGCACTGATGCACTTCGTTCAGAACACACATCTTCCATTCTAGAGCTAGATTCTGAGGGCATAGGAGTTACTGATGTATTACTCTCCAATACATCAGTGCTTGTTAAAGTTGACTGTGATGAGCCTGGAGTCTGCATGAACTGGAAAAAAAAGAGAAGAGATTTAAAATTTTACAATATCAAACCACTGAAAAAGGAAAAAAGTTCTATGTTATCAATAATAGACTTGGAGAGTAAAAAAAAAAATTCTGAAAAAAAAAATAACGAGAACCAAAGGGGCCTGAAGTGCTCACCTGCCAAAGGCTCATTGATTCTTCACCGAGTGATTTAAAGGTTTTTTTAACAATAATTCATCACTTATTATTTACTTTAATTTGTTTGCCGCTGACTGGGGCAGTGCTTTGGGAGAACAGGTTCTGCCAAACATCTCACAGAGTCCCCAAAAGGAATTGCATTATTACAAAAACTTCAAAGAAAATTACCATATTTCACAGAACACAGAGTAATAAAGTTGAAAGGGTTAAATTGAACGAAGGCCTAATTAGTAAGAACTTGATTTGAACAAACTTGAATCTGACCTCACTAAGAATTTCATTTTCCAAATATCAACAGATTCTATCTAACAGGTGGACCTGAATAAACATTTTTTTAGGAATTATACTGCTGCACTAAGTTAAAATGAAGGCACCTGTAGGGAACCCAAATATGCACCCAAGGACTGGATAGGAACTCAGGGGCTTGATTTCAACAAATCTGAATCTGACCCCGATAACAATGTTGTATACCAAATATCAAATGATTCGGATAGGTAGATCAGAAGAAGAATATTTTCAAAGAATTTTGCTCATATTGCACACTCAAACAAGGCACCCAAATATGATTTATTTATTTATTTATTGATGTTTAAGGTCACATATTTATGCACAATGGCTAATCATGACCGTGACAGTTTTACGGGTGGAGGAAGCCGGAGTAACCGGAGAGAACCACCGAGCAACGATGAGCAGCTGTCAGCTCCCCAACATCGTAACTCCGCACTGCAGCACAGGCAGGGTTAGATTGGTTGAAGACATGCGTACCATCGACGTGCAGTACGCCTTAGTACACGGCGTCATCGTGCCCCCGCATGGGCAATGGGGGTGAAGTGTCTTGCCCAAGGACACAACGCGGTTGCCGCAGGTGGGATTCGAACCGAGGACCTCTCGGCTTGCAGCCTGTACTTCTACCTACTGAGCCACCGCGCCCCCACCCAAATATGAACCTAAGGACTTGATTTCAATAAACTTTAATCTGACCCCCATAAGGATGCCGTTCTCTAATACTGAATGATTCTGAATGGTTCATCTAAAGAAGAAGATTTTTAAAGAATTGTCCTCATACTGAGCTAAGTTAAAATTCATACTCCATTTGGAAATTAAAATTTTTTAGTAAATTTTGTTTCTTAACATACCTACCACAATTGTTTACAATTGGCTGTAACGTAAGTGCAAACCCTACTTCGGAACTAACTCAAGCTTTTAAGAAAGTTTTCCAAACAAGCTGGAAAAGTAATAGAGTGCAAAAGCACGAAAAAGATCGAAAAAGGGTCAAGCGAAACCAGCGCTCGAAATTACAGGTACTCTCTCTGCACACCTCTTGCGTTTACCGAGCGCATGCGCAACAACCGTGATGTCAATTCCATATTTCCGCCAACGAGAAGTTTGGGAATTAGCGGGGAGGCATCGATGTCAATGATATCCCCAAGGAGGGTGGGTCTCTGGTAAACAATTGTGGTAGGTATGTTAAGAAACAAAATTTACTAAAAAATTTTAATTTCTTTTCAACCTACTCACAATTGTTTACAATTGGCTGAATAAACAATAGGAGGAGGTGAATTACATAACCAATACCAACAAGAGCAGCAGAAAGAAAAGCAAGAAGGGCAGAGAACAATAGCGAAACCTGTAATGAAGATAGAGAGAAGGCACCTGAAAAGAACAAGGCCGACCAAAGCACAACCTCGAGAAAAAACAATTTAACGAGGGTGCACAACAGCCTGAGCAGCGACGAGAGGGCCTAAAGAATAAAGGTCCTCGGATTGCTGCTGTAGGTGGAGGAGATAAAAGGAGGAGAAGGTAGAAGCATTCCTCCAGTAAGCCGCATTCATAACATCCCAGAGCGAAACAGAATTGGAGAATGCCCAGGATGTAGAAATGGCACGAACCTCATGAGCATTAAACCGGTTCGAAACAAGATCCGAAGCAGACAAGTGGGAATAAGCCAGCTTGATTGCAAGACAGATCCACCTGGAAATAGAATGGGAAGAGATAGACTGCCTCTAAGGAATGAGAGACAGAAAGAATCTCTTCCGACCCCTCCTAATGAACTGAGTGCGATTAATGTAAGTCTTGATCGCAAGAACAGGACAAAGAAGAGTTCTCCGACCATCGACAGCGGGGAGAGATGGGAGGAGGTACTGAATCAGGAAGTTGATTCTTTGCCAGAAAAGAGCAATCAGTTGTGAAGGTGACACTGTTAGCCTCATTTCTGAAGAAAGCAGAATCAACAGATAGAGCATGAAGCTCACTGACTCGTCGAGCAGAAGCAAACACTAAAAGGAAAGCCATCTTATAGGTGAGAAAACGCATATCGGTCTCAGATAAAGGCTCGAATGGTGCCCCCTCCAAACAGTGCAACACCCATGCCAAGTTCCACTTGGGTGTAAGACGCAAAACTCGAGGCCGCTTCAAAGAAAAGTGCCGAATGAGTTTGGAGAGAAAAAGATTACGACCGATGCACCACTTTCCCACATAAGAGAAAGTATCAGACAGCACAGACCGATAGCCCTTAATCGTAATAGGCTGGAGGCCCTTGGAGTCAAAAAGATATACCAGAAAATCCGCAATTTGAGCGATTGACGGAACACGGTAATCCACATTGTGATCTGCACACCAGCGGCAGAAAACCTTCCACTTCATAGCATAAGTCATGCCAGTGGAATGTCGCCGTGATGTAGAAATGCACTCCACTGTTTGTCTCCAAAAACCGCTACGTCAGAGACAGGATCTGATCAAAGACAGGCGTGAAGCGACAGGCTCGCCAGGTTGTTGTGATACTTCCTGGGATGACCCTGGGAAAGAAGATTGCGACATAGAGGTCGACGAATCGGCCGATCTGCCAACAGAGGCCGCAGAAGAATGATCCACACCCTCTGTGGAGACAGAGGTGCGATCAGAATGATCCTGCAACTGCAAGCACGAATCTTCGCTAATACTTGAGGAAGAATCGGTGCAGGAGGGAAGGCATAGCCGATCCAACCTGTCCAGTCCAGGGACAGAGCGTCTACCGCAAATGCCAGAGGATCTGGACAAGGGGAGACAAAGGTCTCTACCTGATGATTCCAGTGAGTAGTGAAAAGGTCGACCTGAGGACGGCCTCACTGCTCGCAAATCGCCTGAAACATCGACCGATGTAGCATCCATTCGGTTGGAAGGACACTGTCGCGTCGGGACAGGGAGTCTGCTAGGGTGTTGAGATGCCCGGGAATGTTTCGAATGGACACCCGAGCGTTTACATCCCGCGCCAACAGAAGAAGATCCCGAGATAGCCGATACATGGGATTCGAATGTGTGCCTCCTTGATTCCGTATGTAGGCCACTACTGTCGAATTGTCCGAAAGAAGTAGGACAATATGGTCCGACAGGTGAGAGATCCAAAGCCGAAAACTCAACAGAAGAGCAAGGAGCTCCTTCTGGTTGATATGAAGGCCCATCTGCTCGCCGTGAGTGGACAGACCGAGAGGATCCAACGTCGCACCCCAGCCCCGATCGCAGGCATCCGCAGTAAGGATGCGATCGGCCAAAGGAAGATCCAACGGAACACCCTGTGTCAGCCAGGGAACATCGGCACAAGGGTGGAGGTGACAAACCAGGGACCAAGGAATAGGAAGTTCCAGGTCCAGTGGATCTACATTCGGGCGCGAATGATCCAACATGAAGTGTTGGAGAGGTCGGACAAACAAGCGATCGAGCGGAATGAGATCTGTCACCGAACAGCAAAGGCCCAGCATCCGAAGGAAAGTCCTGGCCGAGACCGAGGAAGATTGAAGCAGGTTCCGAGTCAAGGCGGAAAGAATCGTCGCTCGAGCATGGGGGACCGACACAACATTGTGAAGAGTGTCGAAATCCATCCCCAAATGATGAAATTGCTGAGAAGGAAGGAGATCCGACTTCTCGCGATTGACTCTGAAACCCAGCGACGCTAGTAGGCAAAGAAACTGCCTGACATCTAACTCCAGAACAGCAGCATCGTGGTGCCGTTGGAGGATGTTGTCCAGGTAGGCTGACCAAGTCACAGCCGACTGAGTACGGTGGAAAGCAAGCACATGTGACATCAGTCGGGTGAAGGCCCAAGGCGCCAGGTTCAAACCGAACAGGAGAGTTCTGAATTGACAGACTCGATCCCGAAACGAGAACCGAAGGTATTTCCGTGACGCCAGATGAATGGGTACATGGAAGTAGGCATCCTTCAGGTCGATACTGGCAGCAAAGTTGCCCTGATGAACTGAACGTCGAACCGACCGGAAAGTCTCCATACTGAAACGAGGAGCTATTATGCACTCGTTCAGGATACTCAGATTGAGGACAGGACGAAATTGGCCGTTTTTCTTTGGCACCAAGAAAAGTCTCGAGTAAAACCCCGGTGAAAGGTTGTTCCTGACCACCTCGATCGCCCCTTTGGAGAGGAGATTGTCTATCTCCTGCACCAGAAGGTCCCGACATAGAGAATTGGAAGGGAGAAGAGTCAGGAGGGGCACCCGAGATAAACTGGGGTGCCGATGGAAGGACAGTCGCAGACCGGATTGTATGACGTCGAGGACCCAAGTGTCCGACGTTATCTCTGTCCATTGATCGTAAAACAGCGACAGCCTTCCCCCGACTGGAGGCGAATCGAGGTGAGAACCTTCACTTGCAGACACGATAAGGCCCCCGAGAGGAGAAACCATCACCTCGGGAAGTGACAGAGTCCTGAGACTTTCCTACCTGAGGCTGACAGCGAGCCTGGCCGCGTCGGCGTTTCTTCGGAGCAAAATGAGCAGGCGGAGCCGAAGGCGTAGCCGACGTCACCGATGAGGTAGACGCAGTAGTATGCTTGGCAGGCCTGGAACGACCACCACCCGCAGCAGCAGGTTGGTCCAGCTGTCGCAGCAAAAGCTGGTCCTTCGAATGATGAAGAACCTCGCCACGGACAGCTTCCACGGAACCATGGAACAACTGAGGTCCAAACAAAGAGGCAGACCTCAGAACAGCACGCTGCTCAGAAGGAAGGGATGGAGAAGAATCCAACACCGTATCCCGGCATGCCAGCTCCAAATTAGCCGTGTTAGAGGCTTGAGCGTGTGTCAAGTTCATGAGAGCCTGTGACAAAATGCGAAAAGGCGCCTGAACATCATCAAACTCCCCTGGTGGAAAATATTCAGCCAGGGCAGCGACAACATGGTCCGCGAGAGATAACATACCCAGCATCTCTCGGGACAGGCCCACCATAGATTCAACTACCGACATTGGGAGAACTGCCGACTTAGGCTTAGTTAACCCGAGGGAAGAAGAATCCTCATCCACAGTAGTCATCCCTTGGAAGACTGGTGGACAGACGGAATCGTAAACACAAAACCGCGATGGAGGCAGAAAGGCATCAGCTCTAGAAAAGAACCCATGAGGGCCGAAGAACGCATTTTGGCATCTAAGCCCTGGAAGGACTCAACAACCTGAGCCAATTGCAGAGGACGCAAAGCCCCAGAGCTAGAAGGCTCAACAGGGTTACGGCGCTCCACAGAGGACCATGGCCAGACGGTCACAGATGGCTGGTCTGAAGGTTGAATGTCCGCCAATAAGCCAAAGACGAAATCCAAAGCCTGCCCCAAGACTGACGAGGGGGGCCCATCACCTTCAAGAAAATCGTCATCCTCTGTTGCAGAGGAGATGTAGCCCAACGCGGGCTGACCAAGGGGCCAGGCGACCGACCAAAAGGAGGTTGTGCCTCAGGAGGCACAGGGAGGCCAACTTGAGGGTTGCCAGAAAGCAACCGGGTAAGCGCCAAAACGGCCTGACTCTGGTCACCCTGAGAATCCGTCGCAGCAGCATCGCCCAACGGAGTGTCCTCCCAATGGACCCTTCTGGTAGTACCCAAATCCTCAGAAGAGATTGACGTCGAATGTCGATCGGCAGACAGAATAGGGAGACGGTGAGAAGACACCGGAGGATAGTCCCGATTGTGACGCCCAGGGGCCATCACTGACCTCTGTGGAACAGAAGGTCCTGCCTGCAAATCCTCTAAAGAGACCGACAACGTACGTCGATCGGTAGCTGGACCTGGGACACAGTGAAAAGACACCGGAGGATTGTCCCAAGAATGACAGGAATCTGTCATTGGCCTCTGTGCGGCAGAAGGCCCCAACTGCCCATCCTCTGAGACCGATGGCAAGCATCGATCGACATCCAGATTCGGAACACAGTGAAGAATCACCGGAGGAAGGTTCCGAGAGTGACAGCTAACCGGGGCTGTCACTGACCTCTGCCGAACAGCAGGCCCTGGATGCCAAAGTCCCAACCCCATCCTGCTAGTCGGCACACTAGCAGGGGAAGGAGGAACAATAAACGATTTGCTCGAGGGGCGAGGAATCGCTGCCGAAGCGACCGAACGGCTCAACCGACTAGGAGCAAACCTAGCCAGATGAGGCGGAGCAGACAGCAAACCCGCACAGCTTCGCCGTGAAGCCAGGGGAAACTGAGAGCTCACAGACACACCAGCAGATACAGTCTCGGTCCCCCGAGACTGTATACAATCCCCAGAGGAGATGGAAGAGCCACCATCATACAGAATAGGATCTGTAGTAACAATTTCCTCAGCAACTGTCGACGGCGTAGGAGGCAAATCGTAGAAGGTCACCGAGCTGACCTCGGAGAAGCTCTCTACAAAAACAGACGCCTCAAGAGTGACATCAGAAGACAAAGAGACCACGGTCTCCACGTCAGGTATCACCGAACTAGCACCGTCAACCGTTGCAGAGGAACTCGCCACAGAAAAAGACAGATCAGCATCCTGTGTGACAGAGTCACCATGTGCACTAACAGAAATGTCTGATACGGCACGGCTACCCTTACCCCGAGAAGGAGGGGTTCTAGCTCTGGACAGAACCACCTTGTTAACAGAAGCCCAGAATTTTGAGGACCAAACCCCACAAATACCACATGATTGGGCCTGAGTACAATTGTTGCAAGTGACACATGTGGAATGAGAGTTGTCCACATGTTTCACCTGCAAGCAAGAGGTACAAGGAATAGTCTTTGGCATAATATGAATGTGAATAATGAAATCAAGCTTCCCGCCGACAGAAAACAGAACAAAGGTTGAGTTCACACTTGGGGGAAAAACAAGACTGTGTGAAAATACAAGCAAAAATTATCAAAAATAGCATTAAATATCAATAATTTTGAAAGCTTGAAAAAGGATACAATCCACTTGCACACAATCAGATGAAGATAGCACATACAATAAGTTGTTCACGAAGATCATAGCGAAGAATAGCACGAGTCACAAAAATTTCCGACCATGTACAATGGCGGAAATAAAAGGAATCGACGTCACGGTTGTTGCGCATGTGCTCGGTAAACGCAAGAGGTGTGCAGAGAGAGTACCTGTAATTTCGAGCGCTGGTCTCGCTCAACCCTTTTTCGATCTTTTTCGTGCTTTTGCACTCTATTACTTTTCCAACTTGTTTGGAAAAGTTTCTTAAAAGCTTGAGATAGTTCCGAAGTAGGGCTTGCACTTACGTTACAGCCAATTGTAAACAAATGTGAGTAGGTTGATAAGAAACTAAAACCCAGGGATGTGATCTAGCTAATTTCAATTAACACTCCCCCCACTCCCTTTCAGCACTAAAACTATCCAATCCAACAAAATTGTATCCTGGTAGCAATGCCTTTTATATTCTCATGTGTTTCACCAGACTGTGATGCTTACATCGAGATTGAGTATGCCTTAGAATTTAGCGCATGTCAGCATGAATTTGATCGAGTTGACTGATCAAACAGGTGTGATCGAGCGACAAGCATATAGTAATAACTCAAGTCAAGTAAGATTGAAGAGTACTGTAAAAGTACATGAACTGAGTTTACCTACAACCTTTGAGACCATAACTTTCACGACAACGATAAATAATAAACAAGCTGTATCTAGGATCAGTAATAATCTACAGACAAAACATCTTCACTCATAGTTACACAGTTATCAAGCTGGAAGAGATGAAGAAATATTCTTCAAAACAAAGAGGGAAGAGCTCTGGAATCAAGTGAAAAGCCTTACCATATAACCAATATATATTCGCCCAACAGGTACCCAGTTATTAATTATTGGTGCTTAACGCCACTTCAGAAGCAAAGGCTATCGTGGCGATCCCGGTTATTGACAATTCACGCTTCTAACATACACCAGAGTTGGAATTTGTAGATTGGTCGAAAACCAGTGATATAACGTGTACAACCATACAATTGTCTAATTGAATCCCGATGGAAAGTATCTGTAAAGCAAACACGCTTCTAAGGTAACCAACAAGCGACCCTGTTCAGGTGTACAATTAATTCCAATAGTAAAACTCCAAGTGAACAGTGCAAATATACGAGAATGTGTACCGTCTCTCGTAGAAACATGGATTTAGAACATGGAACAAGCTATAATTAACAAACTCGACATGGACCGTCCCCCAAATAATTCATTGTTTCCTAGGTCTGTAACAACCAATGACTGTTTCGGAGAAAAAATATACTAATAATGATGCCAAAAATTGAAAACGTATGCATAGACAGCCTATTGGAAGTTTCATAACTGATCCAAATAGCCCCAAAATTCTCATGAGCTCTATAAGCAGAGCAAAAATTTATATTATCTGTTCAATAATGCGTCTGCCTAATAAATACACATAATATGCACGCGAGCAATGAAATTCCGCATATACTCATCTGAATACAGTCTGTATCCATGGTATGACTGAGTGATACAAGTGTAACCAGGAAACTGAATGAATAATACAACGTTATTATGCAGTTAACTGAGTAATAAACTCATGCGTAGTAAGAAAAGGCCAGATAACCGACATGTCAACCACACAGGTACACAAAGGTTAGCAATTTTATTGATAAGGAATCATATGCTCGTATATGACTTATAAATGAACAACCACAGGAAACAAACCAATGAAATAGTGGATGTGCCCATGAGGTCGCAGTTGAACTCCCCTCACCTGCATTACTCGCTCTTGTGTTAGTTATCAAATAGTATAGGAACCGCAGGGCTCCCTCACGTTTGACCAACTCCATAATGTCACTAAGGGTGAAGAGGGATGTGATGAACAAATAATACACCATATAGACATAATATCCAGTCTCTAAGGTGGAAATATAATCCACAGCAATAGATTGGATAGAAATGAAAAGGGAGACAAAAACAATGTTCCGACATGCGATCATAAAAACCTAGATGAACTCCTTACATTCGATCTGATATCAGGAAATATATTGGTGTAAACAATAAGACTCAAGTCTATTATACCTAGACAAACAAATTGAAAAGCACTCTTTCTTTAGCAGTTTTATTCCCAAAAGACAGCAATCAGAGCCTAGCTTAGAAGGCTTCATCTCTGTGAAGACAGATATCTCAGTGTAACTTGCGACCTTGAAAGCTCATTAAATGGAGACTTACAACCATCGTCGTGCAAGGTAGGGAATGACGAGCCACTATTCTAACAGTAGTCTCAAGGTAGCTACGCAGTTATGAGTCTTCATCTGCGTGAAGACATATCTGCGTCACTTGCAGTCTTTGAAAGCTCACTAAATGGAGACTTACAACACTAGCTGTTAATGTATAAGAAAAGACCGCTGTAACTTAACTATGCACTATGGAACCTCTATTCGTAAAGAATAGGGCATAGCATTTCTTATACTATTGCTAAGGCAAGGAAGGCGTCATTAATCAGGACAAAAGCCCTTGACACCTGAGTCAAAAGATCTGGGGATGAAAGATCTTCGTCTTTCCATCGCCCGGTATGATAAGCTGTTTTTTGCCTAGCACATGCAGACTTATATTCAGATGGAACAATATTCTAAGCGCTTAAGACTAAAATTTCATAGTCTTAAAGTGCCCTTCTGTGAGGGGTGGAGACTCACATTCCATAGCTCCCTCACGATCCAAATGTTCCATCTGAAAATATGGTCAACTCCATCTCACTGTATGGATGACTGGACAAATGCAGCACCGTCCGACAGCTCACCATTGGAGCCTGTTAAACGGCAGTACCAGCGACTACTCAATACGCAGAGAAATCAGCTGCAGCCGGTCCGTGACCGAGGCTAGCAGAGCAATGATAATTCACTTGTTACCATAAGCTGCTCACGGGACGGAGATCTGGCCCCAGATCCTTGAAACATGTCCCATATAAAAATGTCTCGAACGACTAGCTATCGACCCGAACATGCGAAGTCTCCAAAAAGAATTTTGGAGCCATAATGAGCTTGTATATCCAGCTCAGGTCTATAACTGGTAGGAACGAGCCGCCTGGCTTCAGTACTAGGAACAGGTGACTGTAGAAACCTTGAGAATTTAGATTCTCGATGATTGCTATTGCTTCCTTTGATAAGAGAGTTTGTACCGCCGCTATGAGAGACTCTCATTTGCAAGGATCTGACGGAAGATTTGTCCAACCCGGACATCTTGTTAGTGGGGGTTTCGCTCGGAATGATAGCCGTAGGCCATCAGAGACTAAGCTTCTCA
The DNA here is from genome assembly GCA_031216915.1 of Pictodentalium vernedei. Taxonomy (NCBI): domain Eukaryota; kingdom Metazoa; phylum Mollusca; class Scaphopoda; order Dentaliida; family Dentaliidae; genus Pictodentalium; species Pictodentalium vernedei. Next base: position 388,129,546 of record CM062296.1, on the reverse strand, counting down.
CTCACTGGTCTTCCATGATTGTTATCCAGTTTTTCGCGAAGCTTGATAACCTTCTGCTAACTGGTAAGCAATAGAGGTCTTGACCATCACCTGTATGACCTGCGTGGCTTACATGGAGAGAAACCACGTCCTCACTGTGAAGAACCTCATCCCGTCGGCCTTGAGGCGTCTGACCGATAGTCCCTATCAGACCTCCGCCCCTTTCCCCGAGTCACTATACTGACGACCTCCAGAGTAAGAATAAGAGGGTTTCTTATACCAGCGTGAGGAGTCCCCTTTAGACGATTTCTGTCTGGAACGTCCTCCTTTACTCTTGTCTGCTGAAGCGGGTCGATGAGACGCCAACTTTAAAAGCAGAGCATTAGACGCTTTCTTAGTAGCCTGGTCATAGACTAATGAAAGCTTGTCTTCAAATATAGTATGTACGGAGACCGGAGCGACTTGGAGAGTTTTTTTCACCTTGTCATCTATCAGTTATGACGACGCAAGGACACCATCACGTCTGATTAACTCCAAATTAGCCACTGTTAGGGCGGAGTGATACGTGGTATACATAATTGCCCTGGAAAGAACACTAAGAGAGGTGTACGAACGTGCTCAAATTCCTTTCCATTGAGACGTTGCGCCATAGCTCTTGTAAGGAGATCTGCGTACGACATTGCATCCAAATTTGCTCTATTTGAAGAAATTGCCGTCTCAATTGTGTCTGAGTGAATTGTGAATGATCCAGGTAAGGATACCTCTAGATCCTCGGCCTGCTCATCCAAACGCAGAAGAACTCTCTGAACATCTTCGACGACCGTTTTAAATGAATGTGGTCCAAGAAACAGTATGTTTATAGAAGATGAGGTTAAGAAACCGCCTTTCTTTCTCGGATTGGAGAGATTAAATATGGCGGTGTCTATGTGGCCGAAGGCCTGCGACACCTGCCTGAAAAGAAAGGACCTCCTCCTTTGTCTGGATAAAGTCTGCATCCAACGATGTCAGCAGTTTCTTCCTTGTCGTCGCAGCATTCTGAATCGCCGGAACAACTTCAGGGTAGTATTGATGGGTGAAATCCATCGCAACCATGTGCTGTTCCGAAAGGGAAGGGTAATCTTCTTCCATATCCCTTTCACCATCCGAAGGAATCAGTTGTAGATCTTGGTCCCTTGCATCTGCATGAACAGAGGACTGGACCGACCCAGCACCGTCCGACAGCTCATGTTCTGAGTCTGAAGGAGGCCGCTCTTGCACTTGCTGGGATGCTGCGCAATCTATGACAGCAAGTCCGTCACGGAGGCCTGAGGAGCAGAGGTCTTCTGTTTCTTCGCCGCCTGCTGCTCCTGGGACGGAGTGTCGGAGATGACTATTCTCCGAACGTCCCGATAATCGAGGCCTCGTCTCCCTAGCTACCGGATAGTCCGACTTCACCGGAAAAGTGTGGTCCCTTCTTCGTGTAGCAGGCTGGATATCCGAAGTCGGGTAGCTAGGATGCGGTCGTGTGTGCTTAGTAGATGCAGTGGAAGAAGCCGTAACTGTAGCAGAGGCTGGCTGCGATCTATATGGAGTGTCCCAAACAGCAGGTGTGGACGTATGCTCCGACTCACGCAAGTTCTTTACCACAACATCTGGCCCCAGATGTTGCTGGGATAGAGAGGGAACTCTCTCGCTCGCGGTCCTTTTAGACCTTGCCGAGCTTCCCACAATACTTGCTGACTTCTTCCCTTGATTCGTCGTCGCTGGGTGAGCATGTTTATGTTTTAAAGTGCTCGCTCTACCCAATCCAATTCTTATGACCGCAATGGACGTACCCGGCGTCACGGTACCCACGGACGGAGTAACCACTTCACCGTCGAGCTAGCTGCAGACAAGGGACTAAAACCACCGGCTAGTGGCTTTATCCCGTCTAATATTCATGAGCACTTTGGCAGCGAGCTCTGTTTGAGAAACTTGATTGACTTTGCGGCGAGAGGACTGTCATTGGCCTCTCACCACTAACAACATACCGTGGCCCCCGTGTCCAACGTTTGTCATCCCAAACAACACATGTAGGACAAGAACTAGCGGGAGTACATCGGCTACATGCAAGGCAACAAGCATGTAAATCTGAGGAAGACTTCATCACCTTGCATTTTGTGCAAGAAGCTTTCTTGATTAATCAAACAAAGTCGATTGAACTCCCATCAACTCCACAATAAATATATATAAAGATACATAATAATCAGCATTCAAAATACAAATCAAAAAATTAATTTCAAAAAAGTTTTCGAAAAAATTTTGACAAAAGCCTAAGTTCCCAAAGGGAACATGAAGAGCCCAAGGGTATCCCAATAGAGCCTAAATGTGGACAAAATTCCAAAAATTATTGCTACACTACCGGAATATCATAACATGTATCTAATAACAATCCTTCAGTAATAATAAATTGATACAAAATATATTTATAGGACATTGTGAATGTAAACAACGTCAAAGGAAAAAGCCGGAAACAAGACCCCAGGCACTGAATAAAAAAGGCCCGAAGTCAGTAACAGATTTTAAAGCTACCCAATGTAAAGCAAGATCTTCAGATGAAAAAAAACGATACATTGGACAGAAGATGCATGACCTAAACGCCTAAACACCCCTAGGGTGAGGACGTAACCAAGGGGATATACAGAATAAACATTCTGTAATACATGTCAAATTCCCAAGAAATTTTATAAAAAATTTTCAATAAAAACAAGCCAGAAATCATGGGAGATTAACAGGAGGGCTTCAAGGAAGGATAGGGAAGGAACACTTAACAAACAGTGGAAAAATCATTAGCAAGAATGATGACGTCAGGCCCATGTCCCAAAATTGGGAGACATGAAATAATTGTTATAAAAATTATAAATTTACAGCCCTGAACTTTCCTGACCACCGTTGTTCACTTCCATCATCCAATTATGTCCTTGGATCCACCAATTTTACCATTGATTTGTGTCTGGCATCTTCAAAAATGATATTTAAAAGCACAGATGTCAGTTCATTGTTGCCGACTTCAGGGCCAAACAAAGAATGATGTTTGGCGCCAATTTCGGTGTCTTCCTGGATACTGCGCATGCGCAGATCTTAAAAGTACGGAGGACCAGATACGACATTGAATTTTCAGTTTTGCATGCAAATTTTGGGGATTGTGGGGGCAAAATTTGTGTTTGGCCCTGGATTAATTTTTGAGTTAGCACCAGCTAGTCTGGGCCATTGGTTGTTGTATAAAAATATTTCTTCACAAGATTCTTCACCACTGAATTACTGGATTCTGTAAAAAGGTACTTTGGACTAATTCAGTAATTGATAAGTACCACTGTTTTTATTTTCTGTGAATCAATTTGTGTAAATTTTTTTTTTTTTTTACTTAAATTTCAGAATCATTAAATTCAAAGTTATTGTTGCTGATTTCCCAGATTTCTTTCTGTTACCAATATCCTTATTATTTTTCCACTGTAACACTCACACACTGCATCAGTTACTCCAACTCCTTGAATAAAAAACTTATTTTGACACACTATAAATTTATACTATATATTCAACTTGACTGGAATCTTTGAAAAAAAGAAAAGAAAAAACACAAAGTGGCTTACCTCCAGCACAGGCCAGTCACCTGCTACTTTCTTGACACACTGGAGTATCAGCATCTTGTTTTGCAACATAGCCTTGCTTTTATCTAGTAGGATTTCTTTGAAAAACATACATTCCCATTTGCATCCATCTGAAAAAAAAATTACAATGGAGACGGCTTAATTCAATATCTATTAATTGAATATAACTTCCAAACACAAACCCATTTACCATACATTCACAGGGTTTGCACAGACATCTTCAAATGAAATTCAGGCACTTTTCAAAGATTTTCAAGCATCTTTGTAAAACTTTTTAAGGACCTTCTATCATAATTATAATATAGTATGCATATGCCATAATGTCTCGAGCAGACACCTCTGAAAATTTTGTAGGCTTTGGTGTAGCCCATGGAGATATGAGCTCATTAAATTTTAACTTTTTCAACAGGACTACGAGTGTTTAGCAGGTAAGGTTTAGAGAATAGAAACAGATAGATAGAACTAATTTCAAACTTTCATTCAAAACCGAATCTGATGCTTACGGTTCCACTCTAGTTTTGCACTTTTGCACAGGGGGTGAAATTCTAAACATAGGACATATGTTGAAACTAAGGCCATGTAAAATAGAGATATATTTTTAGTATCAGATATATGAATACATTAGGCTTTTTGTTGGACAAGAGAATTTGAAGTTTTGGTCCCAAAGTTGAAGTCTGATACATAGGGGTACATTACCAGATGAATTGTGGGAAACAGTGGCTTCGAAAAATTGGCTATTTTTTAAAATGTAACTTTTACACGGGTTTGTTACCAGACAGGTAACTAAAAAATGAAAACGGAAACATATAAATTTTTTTTTTCATTTTAGAAACAGGGGATGCTCTGCTCCAGGGGTAGGTAGGTGGGGTCAGTGGGAAAATTCTGCTTTTGAGGCTGCTGGGTGGCTGAAAATGATTGGTTTTTGCATTTTTTCATGCAATTTTTCAGGTTGAAGTCTTGCCTTTGACAATAAATTATTCCACCCACATTCAGATTGTTTATTTCTACTTAGTCAGATAGTGTTATATGTTTTTCGTGGATTTGGGAAATGTAATACATGTTATAAGTTAGATAACTAAGTTGCAGAATATTTGCATTTGAAGAGAGTGTATGGCATGCCATTTTTGGAAATGCCTGGAAAGCTGTGGAGAGGAACCTCAGCTTGTTCCTTCATAATTGTTGCGTTATACGATATCGAAGATATTGTCGAACAATGATCACAATGTTGTTTATAATTCATATGAGATTTCAATGACGATTCTCCCACTGACGCAACACTGAAACTTTTCACACATACTTTGCATCTTGCATTGTAAACATCCGTCTTGTCGGCCAATAACCAACTTGAATAATGAGTCATTTCTATCCATGAAGAATTGAATTTACATTTTCCCGGCATCATTATGAACTTGACATAATTTCCACACAAACAATTTACAATAGACGTGCCCAACTGCAACAAGCTGGACTTTTTTAAAACAAAATATCTGATTGGCCATTTCCTGCTAACTTCCTTTGTACAATCCTTGACATCGCTTGTTTTGAAATCAAGTCAGATTGATGCATACATATTTTCAGCAAGCATTTTGTCCCCATTCACCTTGGTACCCCCAACATTTTGTTGAAGTTACTACGTTCTATTTAGTTCTTACGTTAAAAAATTACATTTTTTAAGTTACACCAGAAACATTGTTTGTGCTGTGGAAAATAACTTGACAACTGGTCAAAATTCAAGCACCTAGGGCAAAAACAACTGTTTTTCAAGGGTTTCAATGCCTTGAAAATTGGGATGGAAAATTCAATTACTTTCAAGTACTACAAGGACATGTGAAAACCCTACATTCAGTACAAATCTGACCTTTTAATTACAAGTAGGTTATCAAGTAAACTCCTTTTAACCAAATAAAAATCTTCAAATATGTCAAGAAATTACCGTCACTATTCTACGGAATGCACCTTGTTTATATGGACCCATTTGGGATCAGTAATCCAATACAGGCATTTAATCTATTATATATTGTTTGACACAGCTCAATGAGCTCTGAAACACAAGATTGCAGAAAAATGCTCAGTTCATTTCTAGAAGGCAGGAAAGTGATAGAATCTATACTAAACTAATACTCCTGTTAGATCTTTTCACTGGCTATTCAATTAACATCTGTACACATTCCTTTTAAGTCTTCAGCACTGAGACTATATAATACTGACAACAAATGAAAGTGTCAGTGACACTATAGATCAACTTGTGTAAGACACGTACATGTATGGTATGTGACATACCAATGAAACATAACTAGGTAATGACCTGATAACAAAGGTACATGCAAAGTATTGTAAAGGTCTGAACATAAATACTGACCGTAGTTTGTAACAAATGTACAGGTAAAGTATTGTAAAGGTGGGTGACAGTTAGATGCCTCTAGCCAGAGCCATATTGAAATGTGCACTTACTGTGTATAAGTAGCACTGAATAAATCAAAGTTAGTCTAATTGGCCACCGGCAGCCATCTTGAAATTTCGGACCACACTCCAAAACACTCGTTCTCGTCCCAAGGTGGTAACAAAGGTACCCAAGAAGTTTCGGGAAAATCGGTTCATAAATACAGCCTCTAGCCCGGGTCGTATTGACATATGTACTAACTGTGTATCAGTAGCACTGAATAAATCAAAGTTCATCTAATTTGCATAATTTATGCACGAGAAAAAAACCTGTATTATATGTGATGTATTCCATGTTACTGAACATTCATACAATGAAAGTGTCAATGACACTGTAGCTCAACTTGACAAACTTGAACTAGGTAGTTATAAATGAAATGGCAAAACTGAAGATCATTGGTACCAATGTTGTTTTTTTTGCCAGTGGCAACATTTTTTGACAGAAACCTGAAGAAAATCGATAGCTCCCATCTAGAGGCCTCCCCAAACAAGTATGCCAGGTTTCAAAGCAATCCGATCATAAATGTGCAGGGTGTACAAAAGGGAAATATTGTGGTCTGACTAGACTAAGTTCTAAGAACGTTGGCCGTGGCAACATTTTTTGACGGAAATGGAAGAAAATCGATAGCTCCCATCTAGAGGTCACCGTAAATAAGCATACCAGGTTTCAAAGCAATCTAATCATAAATGTGCCCTGTAGGGTGAGCCAAAGGGAAATATTGTGGTCTGACTAAACTAAGTTCTAAGAATGTTGGCTGCAGCAACATTTTTTTATGGAAATTGAAGAAAATCGATAGCTCCCATCTAGAGGTCACCCCAAACAAGCATGCCAGGTTTCAAAGCAATCAGATCATAAATGTGCCCTGTAGGGTGTGCCAAAGGGAAATATTGTGGTCTGACTAAACCGAGTTCTAAAAACGTTGGCCGCAGCAACATTTTCTGACGGAAATTGAAGAAAATCGATAGCTCCCATCTAGAGGTCACCCCAAACAAGTATGCCAGGTTTCAAAGCAATCCGATCATAAATGTACCCTGTAGGGTATGCCAAATGGAAATATTGAGTCTTCTGACTAAACTAAGTTCTAAGAACGTTGGCCGCGGCAACATTTTTTGACAGAAATTGAAGAAAATCGATAGCCCCCATCTAGACGTCTCCCCAAACAAGCATACCAGGTTTCAAAGCAATCTGATCATAAATGTGTCCTGTAGGGTGTACCAAAGGGAAATATTGAGGTCTGACTAAACTAAGTTCTACGAACATTGGCCTGTCAGGGCAAAGCCAGCCTATTTAGGGGCAAAGGGGCCTCATATATAAAGATAGTGTAAGTTCAAAAGATATTCCGCATCAAGGCAAAAACCCTACGTGAATTTCATTTCTCTGTGAAGCTGGACATGAAAAAAACACACCTGGTGTATATCCAGCTTCAGGGCAGGGACCCAGGGGAGAAACGGCATGTTAGGTAAGGTCTAATCTCATTTAAGTAATACAGTAGTCGCGAGTCTTACAAGACGTAATCGGTTGGTGGCAGGATATCATCACGGCCAATTGAGAAACGAGATTCTAAAGGATAGAAATGTCTGTCGTGTCGTCACCTGATCATTAGTAATAGCAATGAGTGGCAGGAACGAATCGGTTCTCTCGACAAGTGAAATCACCGTTAAGTCACGCGCGAGATGACTTGTATTGATTCTGCCTCGATATACGTCATCTCCCACCATTTTGGCAGATGGACAGATGAGCGTCTGTCCACCTGACAGTTTAGGGTAAAAAGTATATATACCTTGAAGAGCAGAGCATTAGACACACACTTGGGGTCACACACACGTTGGTGAAGTCCAGGGCAGGCGGACTCTGTTTCCTGGCATAGGGGTACCTTCGATCACAGGACCCTGAAACAGCTGGAATCGCCAGACAGGGCATTCCACAATTGATTGAGCTTAAGGTTGATAGGCGGCTACAGTGCCAAATTCGTTGAGAAGGAAAACCCAAGGTGAAACGTTAAAGTTTAGATTGTCGAGTAGCAGGTATCAGCCTGCAATAGTCAGAAGTGTAGGTTAATTGTATTGTGCGTATTAACCCTTTGAAGCGTCAGACTGATTGCATTGTGAGTAGTTTGTTTTGCTGTCGAAGAATCGTAATACCGACCGGAGGTCGGTGTGAGTGATAATTTCGCCCTAGCACAAAAAGGGGCATTTGTGAATCGTGAATTCAACCAGGAACAGTGAATATTTCAATAGGACTTTCACGGAGGACTTTCAAAAGGCACATAAGGTATGAGTAGACAATATCTGACCCAAATCAGAAGTATGGTGGCTTTATAGATGACGAACATTGCTGGTCGTAACCCTCCGACAGCCAGAGGTACAGTTACGCGCAGACCAGGGACCAGCCGTGAGGGCGACTAGGGCGATTAAGTCGCCCTTCTAAGCCCAAAGTCGCCTAGAAAAATAGTCGGGGCGATTACAAGTCGCCCTCTAAAAATTGGCCAAAATGAGAAAAGGCTGAACTGAGTGATGCGAGGTTTACATGAAAACGAGTATTTTCAAAAATCGAATGTGCTCGAGTGTGATAAATGGGCATTTTAATTCGTCAAATAAACGTCCATTTATTTGAAATCACATGACAAGCAATTGTCCATTGTCGCTTTTGGCGGATTTTTTTATTTCTATTTTGTTGCGTTCGAGTCGGAGCTTCAAGTGTCTAAACGAAAATAGGTGACTTACGCGACTCAACAAAACAACCCAGTTTGAATGTAGGTTACGTCGCTTAGGATGCCGAAAATGTATACACAACGGACGTATTTTATAACACATTATTTTCATTTCGATTTGCTGACGACTGTTAACTGTTGGACTGTCTATTCCCAGAAAAACACGAATGGAATTGAAACACATGAAAAAAAGCTTTAGTGATGTCAAGAAAAGCTTTGTACAGGACACAAGTGTGCATGAGGACGATCTTGAAAAAGGGTCCTCCTAAACATCGGAATGACATGAAATGACGCGGAATGACACCGGAATGCCATAAAAATGATGCGGAATGACATTTCTTTTACAAAATACTCGACCCCAGAATGTATTTTGTTTATTAACTAACAAAGTACCTCCCAAGCAACCTTCTTACATCTGGTCCTGTTCACACTTTCAGACTTAGGAAATTATTAGCTTAGTAGACTTTGTTGAAAGGCAACCACAGGAGGGTGATGGGGGATTGGCACGAAGAAGGGGTGAGGGGTCATGAAGGAGAAGGTAGCAGTGGGGGATTTTCAGTCAATAATTACATTGTGATTTTTTAACCTGGCACAGATGCATCATAGACAACTGGACCTGAATGATTTGTACGTTAATGGAGGACCATAAATTGAAAGTATGAAGGGATGGCAGGGGTGGTACATGAATATTTTTAATTTTCCCCACTTGCCCATGAAGTCTCCCTACATGACTCTGCAGTCTCCCTATTTTTTCTGGAGGGAGACTTGAAGTCTCCCTAAAATTCCCCCCTAGGCTGGTCCCTGGCGCAGACGTTGACATTTGAGCCTAAGCGGGTGAAGCTCTTATGGCAAGCTCACGGTAATAACATTTCAGATTTGTGAAGCTCTTATGGCGAGCTCTCCCGTAACATAATCTCAGATTTGTGAAGCTCTTATGGCGAGTAGTAACATTTCCAATGCGTAGACTATAGTGCCAGTACAGGGCTATAGAATGACTATATAATTGTTGAGAATTGTTTAACCCTAGCAACCCATTTTCTGTGAAAAGAATCGAATTAATTGTTGAAATACTGAAACGGCTTTATTTTTATGTGTAAATAAAAGAATCGTTGTTACTTTAAATCATTCTTTCCATTACCCAGCCTGAAGTGATTAGGAATCACACCTAATGGAAATCGAACCTATCTTAGGCCAATTTGGCAGAGAAGAAATCACAGCGCCGGTCGAACTCAGCTCCCAGTGCCGAGTTCGCAGCACCAGGATTCCGACTCTCCACGTCGGTCTAATTTTCTCAAAATTTCATCAGCGGGACTAAATAACCCCACGTCAGCCCAGGCCTTACGGGGCCTCAGGTGTCCTGACATGGCCGTGGCAACATTTTTTGTCGGAAATTGAAGAAAATCGATAGCTCCCATCTAGAGGTCACCATAAATAAGCGTACCAGGTTTCAAAGCAATCAAATCATAAATGTGCCCTGTAGGGTGTGCCAAAGGGAAATATTGTGGTTTGACTAAACTAAGTTCTAAGAACGTTGGCCGCGGCAACATTTTTTTATGGAAATTGAAGAAAATCGATAGCTCCCATCTAGAGGTCACCCCAAACAAGCATACCAAGTTTCAAAGTAATCTGATCATAAATGCGACCTGTGAGGTGTGCCAAAGGAAATTGTGGACGTACATACGAACGTACTCAGCTTGACTTTGTCAAGTTGAGCTAAAAACTGATTCAAATCAGAACCTTCATATAGAAGTTCTGTACAAAAAACTGATTGCACCTAATTTTGGTATAAAATGGCCACTGGCAACCAACTTGAATTTCAGACCGCACACCAAAACACTTGGACTGCACCCAGAAACACTTGTTCTCATCCCAAGGTGATAACGAAGGTACCCAAGAAGTTTCGTGAAGATTGGTTCATAAATATAGCCTCTAGCCCAAGCCGTATTGACATGTGCACTTACTGTGTATAAGTAGCACTGAATAAATCAAAGTTCATCTAATTTGCACAAATTCTGCATGAGAAAAAAACCTGTATCATATGTGATGTATTCCATGTTACTACACATTCATTCAAAAATTTATTCAAATCAGAAACTTCATATAGAAGTTCTGCACAAAAGACCGATTGTACCTAATTTCGGTACAAAATGGCCACCAGCAGCCATCTTGAATTTCGGACAACACCAAAAACACTAGTTCTCGTCCCAAGGTGATAACAAAGGTACCTAAGAAGTTTCGTGAAGATTGGTTCATAAATACACTCTAGTCCGAGCTGTATTGACATGTGTACTTACTGTGTAATAAGAAGCACTGAATAAAGCAAAGTTCATCTAATTTGCATAATTTTTGCACGAGAAAAAACCCTGTATTATATGTGATGTATTCCATGTTACTAAACATTCACACAAATATTTATTCAAATCAGAACTTTCATACACAAGTTCTGTACAAAAAACTGATTGCACTAATTTCTGTACAAAATGGCTGCTGGTGGCCATCTTGAATTTTGGACTGCCCCCAAAAACACTCGTTCTCGTCCCACGGTGATAACAAAGGTACCCAAGAAGTTTTGTAAAGATCGGTTCATAAATATGGCCTCTAGCCTGAGCTGTATTGAATTGTTGATGGCAGACAGACAGACAGACAATGGGCCATGGAATAACCTCAAATTTGACTATGTCAAAGTTGAGCTAAAAATGGTGTCTAGTTCTTCCAGTCTTCTACATTTATTTATTTGAGTTTAACAACACTTTCGACAGCCAGGGTCACCTCGTGTCAGACTCCTGTCTTCTGCAATACAGAATGAATTATTATACCATGATTGTGGCATGTATTCAACATTACCCAATACAATATAGACAATGAGAAATAAGCTTGATACACCATGCATGGAATCAGACCTATGTGTAACAACATCATGTAAAAATGTATCTGCTTGGTCATTATACATCTTTTTGGCGCTATGATGTAAATGAAATGCTTCGACACACAACAGTGTCATGTAAGAAAGTAAACAGCTACCAAAGGTTACAGTTTTTTTTAAAAATACCAGCTTCATTTACTTAATTGTTTCACTGTGGTGAAAATACAGAACACAACACGGGTAGAGTATGCTGGACAGGAAGCAACAATCCTTGTTGGAAGTTTTTCCTATATTTCACTTGTGCCTATGGTGCTCATGAAACACTGAACTGGTAGAGTGCTGGAAGCCCATATTTGGGCTTTGTTCAGCAGGTACCAAGACATAAAGGCTTCATATTCTGTGAATATGCATCATATACTACTCAAAGTTTGCTAAGCATCACATATTTGACACATCATTGTGAAATTTTCTTGTGACACATTTGCGATATTTTTGGTGGATATGATTGAGGAATGTATTGAGATGGTCCCCAGTGTTTACATTAGCTCTCTTGACAGGCAGACTATTCGTGACAGTCATGGACAGCATGTACCCCTTGTTTTCCATGTTGTTTTCGTGTACTGTCTACATGTTAATGAGATGTGTAGGGTATTCAGTCTTCATTTCAACACAAACCCTTGTGACTGAATATGGCGAGTGCAAATTTAAGAAGACATTTGTCTGAAGCAGAAATGTGGTGTGCTGTAGGGATGGTGGAACAAGGGGCCACCCATTGTCAGGTTGGTGAAGCCCTTGGTGTGCATCATACAGTGATCATCAGAGCATGGGCAAGATTTCAGCAGTATGGCACACCAGTCAGACGACATGGTGGTGGCAGAGACAGGGCAACATCTGCAGCTGAAGACCGTTTTTTTATCATTCAGACTCGTAGGAAACGCTTTGCCACAGCAACCCAGCTTCGCAGTGCCCTTCAGAATGCACCTGGGTAAATGTTTCGACACAGACTATCCGGGCAAGGTTGCATGAAGATGGTCTCCGATCGAGAAGACCATGCATTCGCATTCAGCTGTTCCAGAACCACCACCAGGCTCGATATGAATGGGCCATGGATCACGTTGGATAGACCAGAGAAGATTTACGACCTGTCCTTTTTACAGATGAGTCAAGATACTGCCTAGACAACACAGATAGGCATTCTTGGGTATGGAGAAGACCAGGAGAGCGATTCCATGCAGCCAACATTGCTGAGCATGACTGCTATGGTGGAGGGTCAATAATGGTCTGTGGCGGTATCAGCTGGGATGGACGTACAGAGGTCTGTGTCCTTGACCATGGTACATTGACAGCACAGCGGTATATTGATGCGATCCTGGATGCCCACATCAGATTAATTAAAACTGATATTGCTGGTGATTTTTCTTCTTTTTTTGAGGGAGGGAGGGGAGGGGGGTTCTCATATGAAAACGTAATTATTCAATTCCTGTTAATGAAAGCAAACAGGATATCAATAAATCACAAGCACAAACCCGTACAAATTATAATGAGGGGTCCAAAGCCTAGGTGATTAAATTCAAGCCTTTATTTGATGATTCTCCAGCAAGTGATAGCTCGAAGGGCGGGGTTGATTGCCATATACCGTAGCTCACTCCTTTATTCAATGGAAAATAACACCCCACGTAACTGAGTTTGAAAAGGATGTGCATGGGAAATACAAGTTCTGAGGTGATCAAATACTGAAATAGGTGGCCAATTTTACAATTACAGAGTTGAAAACTTGCAATCAAAATTTATGGCGAAAAGATTTGTTTTCATTGATTGCAAAGCCAGAGCAGGGTCAGAAATTACACCATGTAGGCCTACACATTTTTAGGACACGCAGTCCCCGCTTTTGGGAAATAGGTAGGGTTTACGATGGTATTAAAGATTGGTGGGAGAGACCTATTTTTTCTGGGAGAGGGAGGCAGGTTGGATATTACCAACAGCCGGTAAATAATAGATATGCCCACCTTTTTATTCCTGCACCTTCCCCGGTTTGTGTAGGCCATAATGCGTACCAATAAAACTCATTTCTATTAAATTTTAGTTTGCTGTTATACACTTAGAGTATTCCCGTAATTATTTGCGTGAATGTGTCATTTACAACCACGTTTATCAAATTTTCACATGCTGAGCTTAAATTGCAATGGGTGCTGTCGACCTCTCGATTAAGTTTACTGTCTGCACGTACATATCTAACAAGAGCACTGCGTAGCGGGACAATATACGCCCGTTTTGTATTTTTGAAGGGTTGGGGAAAGGATGGGGGTGAGGGTGAAAATTGTTTGGACCAACCCCATATTCGAACTTGACCTGTGTTTTGTTGTGACTAAACAACATACCAAGTTTGGAACCAATCGGAAAACAAATAATAAAAGTTATCATCCGGAAACCAAATATTTGATGCATTCTATGTCCAACAGTTTGGCCATACTAAAGTTATAATCCGGAAAACACAAAATGCACAAATTCAAGAGGAATAACTCTGGAAAGGTACATGCAATTTTGGCCGAAAGTGAACCTGAGCTGTGCTTTGTGGTCATAAACAAAATCTGAGAATTTGAAACAAATTAGTCAAGGCAAACTAAAGTTATCATCTGGAAACCACATAATTCACAAATTTGCAATCATTCAAGGGGAAAAACTATGGAACGGTACATGCGATTATGGCCAAAGGTGAACTTGAGCTGTGCTTTGTGGTCAAAAACAAAATCTGAGAATTTGAATAACATTGGTCAAGGCAAACTAAAATTATCATCCGGAAACCACAAAATCCACAAATTTGCAATCATTCAAGGGGAATAACTCTGGAAAGGTATATGTGATTGTGGTCAAAAGTGAACTTGAGCTGTATTTTGTGGTCAAAAAGAAAAAACTGAAAATCTGAAATAAATCGGTCAAGGCAAACTAAGTTATCGTCCGGAAACGAAAAGTTGGGCTAAATTCCCATAAATAAAGGGCCAAAACTCTACTGCAAATGGGCCGCTAGAAACGAAAATCGAACCCATCCTGTATTTTGTCATACTAAATCCACGTGCCAAATTTAACTCAGCTCAATCCATTACAACTAAAGTTATCGTCCGGAAACGAAATGTGTCCATGGATGGACAGACAGACGGGTGGAGAGACCATTACATAATACATCCCATTTTTCAAACGGGTGTATAAAATCAACAACTGAAAAATTTGGTGTGAAGGCGTTCGGCTTTAAATGAAGGGAAACCAATTTTTTTTTTCCAAAAGTGTGGTTCCAAATGGCCATAACTCTGCAGCTGATGGACTGAGAAACACCAATATCAAACCTGACCTGTATTTTATTGCTACAAACAACATCTGAGAGTTTGATGTCGATCCGTCAAGGCGTTCGACTTTAAATGAATGGAAACCAATTTTTTTAGAAAAATTGTGTTTTCAAAGGGCCATAACTCTGCAGCGGATGGACTGAAAAACACCAATATCGAATTTGACCTGTATTTTATTGCTAAAAACAAGTTCTGAAAGTTTGATGTCAATCCATCAAGGCGTTCGAATTTAAATGAATGGAAACCAAATTGTTTACGGACAGACAGTCGGTCAGATGGACTGACAGACAGACTGATAACATAATTCGACCGTTTTTTAAACGGGCGTATAATAAAAACAGAAGCGGGAATGAATTAAAATGAACAACACTGAACACAAACACATACATGTACAACCATTTAATGTTTTTAAGGATACACATTTGTGCTGCGAATGCAAACCACCGTGGATGCACCGTGATAAAGATTGATGCCGTGGACTTGTCAACGATCGTTTTCGGAGGCACATCACCACTTTCTTAATCCCATCCACGGTAGAACACGCTCTGTCCTTCTATGTATTTTTCTGTCCACGGGGTCCATGGTATTTCAGTTGTAACAGAATACCCTGGTTTGAGCGTGGGCATCCGACATCGGCACCTGGAAAAATGCCATTCCACGGCGACTGCACTGTAGGTCTATTGATAGAGAAATTTCTAACTAGCTTGGATAATGAAGTATTTGATCCAACAGCCAAGTTATCATGATGAGCGTAGTTATCATGATGAGCGTAAGTATCTGATAACATAGACCTATAGCCCTTAAGAGTGACAGGCTGCTGTTTGAGATCGTCAAACAAATAGACCAGAAAATCGGCAATATTTGGTATGGACGGATCGTATACGTCTATCGACTGATCCCTACACCAACAGAAGAAAACCCTCCACTTCGCTGCATAATTCAATGAAGAGGAGGCCCTCCTACTGTTAGAAATTGCGTCCACTGCTCGTCCTGTAAAATTTTTTCGTGCAAGAAGGACCGCACAACGGAAATACTTGAAGGTAGAGACCTTCCGGGTTGTGATGCAGTGCATGTGACTTCCCCTGATAAAGAAGGTCCTCTCGTGGAGGAAGCTTCCGGGAAAAGTCCCATAACAGACACCTGAGAAGATTGATCCAAAGTTTCTATGATGACAGAGGTGCTACTAGCAGGATTTTGCAATGAAGCTGTTTGATCTTACAGAATCTGCTGAATCAACAGAGCTGGAGGATATGCATATCCTATCATCCCGTCCCATGAAATTGACAGAGCATCTACTGCGTATGCTTGATGATCTGGGCATGGCGACACAAACGTTGGTAACTGATTGTTCAGGTGTGCCGCAAAAAGATCTATCATGGGACGATCCCACTGGTAGCAAATCTGTCTTGCTTGTTGAGAGTTCACTCTGATGCAACAGGCGACCTTTCCGAGAGAGCGAGTCTGCTAATACATCCAGACGACCCGGTATATGACGGAGAGAGAGATGAACGTGATGATTCAGGATGAATAGGAGAATCGTCTCTGTTAATTCGCATAATGGAATCGAGTGAGTGCCGCCTTGGTTCCTGAGATAAGCAACTACTGTCGAATTGTCCGACAGAATTTGAACGTGGACGTTCGCTATTTGGCGAATCAAATGTTGTAGTGCTAGCCATATTGACATCATCTCTTTAATGTTTATGTGCTTCTCTAAGAACCAAGTGTGCCAAAGACCCTGGCTCTTCAAGTCTGCGGGACTGAGGGGTCGTGCCCCAGCCCGTCTGAGTCGCATCCGTCATAATCGTGAAAGCCAGATCTGGCAGTTGAGTTAACCACTGAAGATCTGCCCAAATCTGAACCTTTTGTTTTACTAGGTCTGTTAACACAATACTGGTTTTGAGCGAATGTGTCTTCACACTCCAGTTCCGAGTAAAGAATATCTGGAGGGGATGCGTGCAAAGGCGGACCATCGGAATAAGATCTGCAGCTGCTCCGCACAGCCCCATCAGTTGCATGAACTCCCTCACTGTTATTGCGTCTGAGTTTAGACAAAAGCGAGCATAACAACTAATTTCGCTCTGGGTAACGGCAGACGAACCAGATTATTGGGAGTGTCGAAGCTCATTCCCAAGTAAGTGAACGACTTGGACGGAGCTAGATCTGACTTTTTTCTCATTTACTATGAAACCGAGACGTCGGAGCAATTGTAGCAGACTCTGAATATCGTTCTGAAGAATAATTCTGTTGCCGTATCTCTGAAGAATGTCGTCCAAGTAAGTCGACGTTACCGCAGACGAATAAGCTCGGAAGTATGACATTTCCAAGTTCATTAATCGAGTGAAAGCCCAAGGAGCCAGGTTCAAACAAAAGCACATTGCTCTGAACTGATAAACCCTTCCTTGCACGGCGAACCGCAGGTACTTTCTGAATGCCGGATGTACCATGACATGAAAGTAAGCGTCCTTTAGATCTATGCTTCCAGCAAAGTCATTCACTCAAATGCTCGCTCATACCGACCGAATGGTTTCCATATACAACTTTGGAGCCACGATTAACTTGTTTATCCAGCTCAAGTCTATTACCGGTCAGAACAAGCCGTCTGGCTTCGGTACGAGGAACAGGTGACTGTAAAAGCCTTGAGAATTTTTATTCTCGATGACCTCTATTGCTTCCTTTAATAAGAGAGCCTGTACCTCCGCTAGGAGAGATTCTCTTTTGAAAGGATCTGACGGAAGATTTGTCCAACGCGGACATCTTGTTAGTGGGTGTTTCACTCGGAATGATAGCCGTAGGCCCTCCAAGACTACACATCTCACCCACTGATCTTCCGTGACTGCTATCCAGTTTCTCGCAAAGTTTGATAACCTTCTGCCAACTGGTAAGCAATAGAGGTCTTGACCATCACCTGTAGAACTTGCGAGGCTTACAGGAGGAGAAACTACGTCATCCGCGCAAAGATCCTCGTCCTGCCGGCTTAGGGGCATCTGACCGATAATCCTGATCAGACTTACGCCCCTTTCCCGAGTCGCTGTGTTGACGACCTCTGAAGTAATTATATGAGGGTTTCTTGAACCCTCGCGAGGAGTTCCCTTTTGATGATTTTGATTTGGAACGTCCTCGCTTACCCCGGTCTGCTGAAGCGTGTTGTTGAGATGCCGACTTCAAAAGCAGAGCACTGGAAGCTTTCTTAGTAGCCTGTTCATAACGAAAGTTTGTCGTCAAATATAGTATAGTATGTCCCGGAGACCGGAGCGACCCAGAGAGAGCTTTTCACCTTGTCATCTATAAGTGATGACGATGTAAGGGCAGTATCACGTCTACTTAACTCTAAAATTTGCCACTGTCAGGGCAAAGTTATACATGGCATACATGACTGCCCTGGAAAGAACTCTGAGTGAGGTACACACATCCTCAAATTCCTTCCTGCTGAGACATTGTGCTGTAGCTCTGGAAAGGTGATCTGCGGACGACATAGTGTCCAAATTTACACCTGTCTAGACTGAACCGGGAAAGAAAGAACTTCTTCCTTCCTCAGTATAAAATCTGTGTCTAAAGACGCCAGTGGTTTCTCCCTTGTTGTTGCAACTTGCTGATTCATCGGAACAAATTCAGGATAGTATTGATGGATAAAATCCATCACAACCATATGTTGTTCCGAAAAGGAAGGGTAATCCTCTTCCTTATCCCTTTCACCATCCAACTGAATCAGCTTTGAATCTTGGTCCATTGCATCTGTGTCAACAGATGACTGGACCGACCCAGCACCATCCGATAGCTCACTTCCGGAGTCTGCTCCAGCACTTGCTGGGATGCTGTGATCAGCTGAGCAATCTGCGACAGTAAGTCCGTAACTGAGGCTTGAGGAGAAGCAGTTTTCTGTTTTTTAGCTGCTTGCTGCTCCTGGGACGGCATTCCAGAGATGGATCTCTTCTCTGAATGTCCCGATGATCGAAGCCTCGGTTCCCTAGCTACTGGATGGTCAGACTTCACGGGTGAAGACTGGCTCTGCTTTCACGCAGCTGGCTGGATATCCGAAGTCAGGTAGCTAGGATGTGGTCGTGTGTGCTTACTAATCGTAGCCGGGGAAGCCGTGACTGTAACCACTGCCAGCTGCAGTTTAGACGGAATGTCCCGAGCGGCAGGTGTGGACGTATGCTCCGGCCTGTGCAAGTTTCTCATAACAACATCTGGCCCCCTACCTCTCCCGCTCGCTGCCTTTTCAGACCTCGTCGAGCCTCATGACAAGAAACTTGCTGACTTCCTCCATTTTTTCGTCGTCGCTGTGTGAGCTTTTGTTTTTAAGGTGCTCGCTCTACCCACCAGACCTGTTACCTCTCCCGGTTTGACCGCGAGTCTCCCGGTTTGAGGCACCAACTCACGCTCTCACGGTCACATCCTATTTTCTCCCGATTTGACACTTTTCAAAAATAGTTGTCTTATTCTATTTTGAAAATTAAACAAGTTGCATTGTATGCCAAATATATTCTCATACTGTCGTGGTTACGTGAAAGAAATCAAAATTATATAAACTCAAAATATAAATTAAATAAAAACATAATCTCTCAAGTATAATTAACTTCAGCTGACCTTTTATATATACTATTGTTATGGTTCGTACCAAATTTATCCGTTTTGTGTAAAAACAAAATATAATTGAAAGTTTGTTGAAAACTGAAAAAAATCTGTTGTGAGATTTCACAAGAATTACGTTACCTCCCCTTACTTATATACAAACAGATTCAGAACAATCATGTCCAGGCTCCAGCAGATTATTTTGTCTTCATTTTGAACCAACTTATTTTGTTTGTATTTTTTTTCACAATGGGAGTTATGAATACTGAGGGCACCTTCTCTAATGTGAGTAATACAAAACACAGTTCAAATATTTTTTTTTAATAAAAAAACGAAAACGAAATGACCACAATCACACACAACTTCATTGTACTGGCAACAACAGGTGGGTTTTTTTTAAACAAAACGATATGTATTGTTAGCACTGAGTAATTTTTATTGTACAATAAAACCTGTCAAAAGATAATAAGAATGAATATTTCCTTACTAAAAATGTACAGACTGAACAAAGAATTTACATGAATAAATGGCATGAACGAAGAAGGAATGCTTGTTTTGGTTCTTGAACATTTTGGTCCTGGGGCGTTTTGGCCCAAGATGTTTCAGCCTCCATGTTTTGAAGCACTGGGATGGGCTTGCATGAGCAAGGAGAAATGGCCAGACTGAGGAGTGTGTGGGGGGGGGGGGGGGGGGGGGGGGGGGGGGAGGGGGGGGGGGGGGGTTGGTACAGGCAAAGGCTAGATAGGCATCCACTCACATAAAATTTGTGTGTCGGGGGAGGGGGGGGGGGGGTCATTGTCCCTGGGGACGGAGGCTTGGACCAGTGATAGCCATATTTGTATGCTTTTACTGACAAATACCATTAAAAGTGTTAAAATAAATTATTAAAATGAAATATATAATGCATTTGGGTTGGGGGGTGGGGGGGTGGGGGGTGCCCGGGTGGGACCGTGGGAGGCATAACAAGGAAAATATTGATGTATTGGCCGCGAGTAAAAATCTCAATGACAAGCATCCAAATCTCACTGAGAGCTCATCAAAATCTCACTGACAGTCACCTTTAGAGGTTAACAGGTCTGCTACCCACTACACTTCCTTCGACCGCCAGGGACATACCTGGTGTTACGGCTCCCACAGACAGAGTAACCACTTCACAGGTCGAGCTAGCTGCCTGCAAGGGATTAAGAACACTAACTAGAGGCCTTATCCCTTGCCTAATATACATGAGCACCTTAGCAGCTAGCTCTGTTTGCTCATCAGAGCACAACTACAGTAGCACACTTTTGGTGGGTGTCACAATACCATCACCATGTTCTTGTTCCTCTGAAAAACTTTAATTATCTTGCGGTGAGAGCTCTGGCATAGGCATCTCACTGCCAACAACGTACCGTAACACCAATTTCCAACGTTTGTCATCCCAATTGACACATGTAGGACAAGAATCTGCAGGATTACATCCACTACAGGCAAGGCAACAAGCATGGAAATCCTAGGAAGACTTCCTCGCCTTGCATTTAGAGCAGTAAGCTTTCACGATTAATACAAAAATTAAGTCGATCGTACTCCCACAAACTCCACAATAAATTTATGATAAAGATACACAAATAATAGCAATCAAAATCAAAATCGAAATATTAAATTCAAAAAAATTTTCAAAATAATTCTGAAAAAGCCTAAGTTCCCAAAGGAATATGAAGAGCCCAAAGGCATCCCGATAGAGCCCAAGTGTGGACAAAATCCAAATTTTTTTGTTACTCTATCGGAATATTAATTGAAGTATCTTACAACAATCCTACAGTAATAATAACTAAATACTGCATCAGACATGTTAACTCTCCTGGAATGCCCGGCAAAATCCCGAAATTTCAGTGTAGTTCCCTGCCTCCCAGATGGGAATCAGTTTTGGACCAAAAATCCCGGAAAACAACAGTCGAATATTTCTATCCCGTGGTAACTTATGTAAAACATTCGGAGTTAAACCACATGCATTTCAAACTCTGGTAAAAACTTACGAAGCAATAAAATATGGATTTATGTTAAATTTATTTAAGAATAGGGTATTTTATGATATATATTTCAACTGTGTTCATGTTTATTTCTGTTTTTTTTCTTCGTAATCCGAGATAAGTGATCAGTGTGCGTTTGTTGATGTGAAAATAGGTGACTTATTTTCAAAAAATTGAAAACTCCACCTTCAATGCAGTTTTTTGGTAAATAAAATATATGAAAAGGAATTAAATAATATATGTATATTCATAGAATAGCTTTAATCCTCGTCTCTTTCCAAATCACAACGTAAACAACACCTTGACTTCAACTATTTAACACAGTTTAAAAATAGGTTAAAGTTGCTTAGGATGCCAAAAAATTAGAACTGCATATTTGTACACAATGGACTTATTTTCTAACACAACATTTATTCTGTTGTGCTGACCACAGAACTGTTAACTGTTGGCAGTCTGTACCCAGAAAATTTTGAATGGAATTAAAAAAAAAAAAAAGCTTCAATGATGAAAAGAAAAGTTTTGTGGTGCATGGCACAAGCGTCCACACATGCAAGAAGGATTTTGATAGAGATACTTTCCAAGTACTAATCTTCTTGCAGTAACTGAACATTAGGACATCTTTTCCTGTTGAAATTTCTAGACTTGGGAAATTATTAGCTTAGTAGACTTTGATAAAAGCAAACCACAGGTGGTGGTGGTGCCCAGTGGGTAGGTGGGGAGGGGGAGGGGCTGGGGGGGAGGGTTATGAAGAAGAGGATGGCAGGGGGTGGGGGAGGGTCAAATCAACAATTATTTTATGATTTTTTAACATAGGATAAATGCATCAGCATGACTGACAACTAAATCTGGATATAACCTGGTGTTAATGGTGGTCCATGAGCTAAAAATTCGCATGAACCTTTCCCTGAAATCCATCCCATTTCCCTGAAAATCACCCTCAGGTTCCCTGAAAAATTATTCTGGAGGTTAACATGTCTGTACTACATATATTTAAAGACATTGCCAATGTAATAATGTCAAAGGAAAAACCAGAAACAAGACAACACGCATAGAAAAAAAGCCCAAAGTCAGTAACAGATTTTAACGCTACCAGATGTAAAGAAAGATCTTCAAACGAAGAAAAAACGATACATCGGATAGAAGATGCATGACCAAAACGACCTAACACCCCTAGGGTGAGGATGTAACTATGGGGATAAACAGAATAAATATTCTATTACACATGTTAAACATTCTGTTACACATGTTAAATTTAATAACAAATTTCGATAAAAAATAGCCAAAAAGCTTGGGAGTTTAACAGGAGGGCTTCAAGGAGGGATAGGGAAGGAACACTTAACAAACAGTGGATAAAGCATTTGCAAGAATGATGACATCAGGCGTACGTCCCGAAATTGGGAAACATGAAATAATTTTGATAATTATTATAAAGTTAAAGCCCTGAACGTTTCTAACCACCGTTGTTCACTTCCATCATCCATTTACATCCTTGGATCCACCAATTCTTGCATTGATTTGAGTCTGGCATCCTCAAAAAAGGAGATTTAAAAGCACAGATGTCAGTTCATTGTTGCCGACTTTAGAGCCAAACAAAGAATGATGGTTTGTGCCAATTTCGGTACCTTCCTGAATACTGTGCATGCGCAGATCTCAAAAGTATGGAAGACCATCTAGGACTTGATTTTTTCAGTTTTGCATGCAAATTTTGGGGATTGGGGGCGAAATTTGTGTTTGGCTCTGGATTAATTTGAGTTAGCACCAGCTAGTCTGGGCCATTGGTTGTCGTATAAAATATAAGTTTTATAGCACAGAAGTCAGGTAGATGTTACTGACATTGGTCCAAACAAAAAGAATGATGGCTGACGCCAATTTCCGTCAATTCCTGCTTGTGGCGCATGAGCAGTGTATAAAGGTATGGAGGACTGTATAGGACTTTAAATTTCTGAATTTCTATGCAAATTTTGGGGGTTGGGGGGGGGGATCAAAATTTGTGTTTGGCCCTTAAAGGTTATGAGTTTGCACCATCTACGCCTGGGACATTGGTTCTAGTATAAAAATATAGGTGACATTACTGAGTTTCGTTTTGAAAAAAAAATACAAGTAATTTTCAAAAGCACTTTCCTGGGGGAATTTTCACAAAATTCAGGTATAATCCATATCCAGATCCAGACTTCAAATTTGTGAATATTCCACCTCATAACTTCAATGAATCCTTCCACCACTGCCACAAAAAGAAATTTTTGAACACTGATAATATTTTCACATCTGTCCTGAAGGAAAGAAAAAGTGGAAATTGATTGTTTGCACATGTTTTGGCGGAATATGCACAATAACTGACTGTTCTAGTAGATTCATGTTCGCCAGGCTTTGTGTAACTATGCAAATCGGCACCTGGTGAACCAGGTTTGGTTTTTCTTTCTGTCTTTTGACAGTAGTACAGTCTCCTAAGGGGCTTTTTCTTAGGGACTTCTACTTCTGCCCTCTTTTTCACCTGAGCGGAGAGAGGAATATTAGGCAATTTGTATCACTTTGGTAAGTGGAGAAAAAATACTTTGCAGGTTGAACAGTGAATCTTTACTCAACATGTGTTTGAGAAAGTAGAGGCATATGGACTTCAAAATTGTTTTTAACCTGATTTTCCTCCAAAAGATATTTCTGCAGAAAAGGTAGAAAGAAGGCTGCAGTTTGCACCTCCCCATAAAATCAAGTGTTACTTGACAAAATGTTACTGGACTTAAACATTACCTGAAAAATCAACTGCAACATTCTGTGAATGAAATTCAACCTTCAGTTCATCAGCTTGAGCAGTTTTTAGTGATTCACAGATCAAATGAATTGTAAAATCAGCTACTGTCTGGCTCCACTTTACCTCAATATCTACAAATAAAAATCAAATTGAGCATAAACCCCCCAAAAAAAGATTTTGGCTCTTGGGCAGTCCCTCATTGAAACTGAATTCCCATGTCTTACAAAATATGAAATTGTGAGTCTTTTAGAGTTTTCTCTGTTCTGATATCATGATGATGGTATTTTTTTCCCAAAAAAGTGCATAAAATATTGATTTAAAAAATGAAATGGCGAGAACCTAACATTTTTTTTTCTTTGGCCTAATTCCTCTAGTTTTTACGGCATGCTTTCAGACAAATACAGTTGAACTACCCAATTTGAAGGCCTGGAAATAAGGAATCAGGCTTATAACCTATTTACAGGTTATGGCTATTTTAGTGATCGTAAGCTGTCGTAACCTATTTTCTTAAGTTGTCCTGCAATTTATATTTTATTACTTTTGTGATAAATTATTGAAATAAAGTCGATTTTACTCAGAAAATAGCATTCATGTGATTGATTTTTTTTTACCATCCTATTGAATGATAACTCAATCACTATTATTGAGCTATGGGAAGTCTTGGGGGATGAAGATGTTTACATTACAATGCAGACTTTGGACGAAATTGGACCCCTGGACAATTCAGAGGATACATGTGGATCCTAATCGTCCATGGTCCAAAATCGTCAAGGGTCTGAATTATCTCCAAAAAATCCCAAAGCACCCAACATCCAGTCATCCAAAGCATCCATAAAGCACCAACTCATTTGCATGTTCTCTGCGACATTCAAATTTAAACCAAGAAAGTTTGATGGATCATTCTCCAGGTTTTATAATGTTGGTCGTGAAACATATTGTGAATTATGAACTTAAAATGCAGTTAACGTTTGTCTTTTTAACACCATGAAGTTAAATATTTTTTGAAGAAAGCCAATCAAAATAACCAACTTTTGGATTATTTTTCATGATGGCATTGTTACTGTAACCTTGTGTTTTAACACCGATAAAAAATAGGTGAACAGGCATATCAAGTAAGATAACAGCACATGATGTGTGATATTCCTGCAAATCAGCATGAAAACAACCATTTAAAATGATTAATGGAATAGATTTCTTCACATTTATCTTAAATGTGAACAGTACAGATCAGTGATCTGCAACTGATGGAATTGGGGACCTTTCAATAAGAGTTTGTGTAGATGTTAAATACATATACATGTACATGTAGACTGCAATCATCTTGCAAGAGTCCTGGTATTGCCAATATTAAAAAATATATCTGATTAATTTGTGCTTTTAAAGCTTCAAGAACAAAAATAAATTTGGCGAGTACATGTTTTTTAATGCAGACAATTTTGAAAGTCTCACTGTACATGTGTAAGGTTCAACCGATCACCAAGAATCGTCGCTGACCAATTACCAATTATTTCAGCTCACAACCGGCAGCCTCAGATTATTATAGTGTTCAATAGTAAAAAAGTCAAGGCCCGAAATAACTACATTTAACTGAACATATTTTACAGGGTTTACAGTCTGAACTGCAGTCTGTCGATCCCAACCCATGGCATTGAGCACTTCTGATCTTGATTCAGTCAATCAAAATTGGCATTATTCAAAAGAAACAGACACCACTGTTGCACTCCTTGCTGTATAAACAGGTCACAAGCTGTTTTGAAACAAGACATCCAATCAGCTTGTTTCAAAGTGGTTTGCAACAAACTATCTGTGACATTAAACAAGTTGAACTTGAGTAGTTAAGGGTCATTGTGCTGACTCATAATACATGAAATCTTGTGTTCCGCCCATGTGCGCATGACTGACAATTTCACCTGGGTCATTGAAATCCATCTATTGCATTTCCAGTATTAACCAGTGAGAGCTCCATGGACATTTATATATTAGTGTTACAATGTCGTCTATCTTGTATGTCCCATCAATGGGTGTCCAGTAGATTAGAAATACAGTAAAACCTGTCTTGAGAGACCACCTGTCTTGAGAGACCACATCTGCCAGGCACCGATTGGTTTTACTCTATAATGGACCTGCTATGGGAGACCACCTGTCTTGAGAGACCACTGTGACCTGGTACCAACTCGTATTTTTATGCCATAATGGACCTGTCTTGAGAGACCGCCCCTTTGAAGACTGAAACCATGACAAAAACTTTTTACCTGTTCTGGAATTGGAAAATCCATTGTGGTTATACTAACATAATTAAAAGTATTAAAAGCTCTTAATTGGGTTTCAATTGCTAACTCATTAAAGATTGAGATGTTTTTATAAGACCCCTGAGAAAGATTAGGATTATTGCTGAATAAACAATTTCATACAAACCGGAAATGTGACAGATAGGAATAAAAATAAATTAGTGTTGAAAATCTTTTTGTAACAAATTGAAATGAACTGTTATAAAAATTATAAAAATAAATTTGTGTTGAAAATCTTCATTGAAGATTTTCAACACTAATTTATTTTTATAATTTTTATAACAGTCCATTTCAATTTGTTACAAAAACTTCATAAAAAAGAACAACTACAAAGTAATTACAAAAATCCATTCTTCTCCATTTCTGAATTTTGTGGTTGGTTATTCACTGACTTGAGAAAACCTGAAACCTGTTATGAGAGACCACTTTTGTGTGGCCCAAAGGGCAGTCTCTCAAGACAGGTTCTACTGTACACACATTGTGATTGTTTCTCAGCTTTATCAAAATCATTCAAGAATGCTAGATGACAATCGGCTAAACCAATGTTTCAGGGCCAGTTGACGTTGTCATCCAATTGTTCATAATCAGCTGATTGTGGTGTCCAGTTAAGATGATTGGTTGAACACTATACATGTGCAATAAATATGTACTTTTAGCAAAGTTTGTGGGTGGTACGGAGGATTTTATTTGGCATTCGGAACGAGTAATAGTCTTTAAAATTTGATTTGTCTTTCAACAAAGAAGTGGACTTTTGATAATTATCAGTTAAGAAATGAAAACTGATCCACAACTGCCAATGATCCACAACTGTTTTTTTCTAAATTTGTTTACATGACATGTATCTCTATTCATATGTGGACTCAATGCACAACCTGTGTGCGAAATTAGACAAGAGTGCTCGTTCTGTTCTCATAGTGGTTACGCAAATTTAAATCTACGCGAATGGATGACCGGTTAGCCGAAAGTTGCATTTTGAATGTTAAAGTCAGAAACTTAACTGGTAGAGATCTAAAATTTTTTCTCAGCCTCAAGATTTTTCACACATTTTTGTCTTGTTACAATTCATGGGAGAGAGCCCTCTCCCATAAAACGTAACAATGCAAATCAATGGAGATGAAGTAATTTTACTTACAAGATAATATGAAGGACATCCACAGAATATGAAGCCCTTAACTTTAGTTACCTGCAGTACTGAATAAAGCCCAAATATGGGCTTCTAGCACTCTACCAGTCAAGCAGCCTTTCTTGTGTCCCGATAGATTTTTAGACTTTTGCAGTGAGAGGCTATATATATTTCATTTCCAAGCAATATATCAATACTTGTTAATGATAAAAAAAGCAGGTTTCCCAAGAATTTTTACATAGCCGAGTGCTTGGTTAGCACCAACTCACGTGAACGGTCAGTCAGTTAAGAGTCATATTTGAAAATGGCAAACATGCAGGATTATGAAACGAACACATCTTGCAACCTGTAGATTGTTTGCAAATTTTACAATTGAAGTAACCCCCATGACCATGTAACCTAAACGATCAGGGAATGGGACAACCCACTAGAGATGGGCGGTTTTCAAATTTTATGTCGGTTCTGGTTTCGGTTTCATTCAAAGAGTCGGGTTTTTGGTTTCCATTGTACAAACATAACAATACATTGAATTTGCATATCAGAAGATGTATTTGGTGCCAGTCAGTGTCACAGAGACTCCCTTTCCAGGGCAACGCACCTGTGTAATAGCAAAACTGGTACTCTGATTTCCTGAGCACAATGTATTTGCATAAATTATCTCAAGAGTTTAAAGTTTGACAAAAATGATCTTTACCTTGAGTCTGTTGCAATATTAGCCCCCCCCCCCCCCCCCAAAACCTGTGTTTAGGGTAACCCGACACACCCTAAAAAGTTATGCCCACCATAAAAATTGTATAGAGTAAAAGTCGTTCAAAAAGGTCATTGTAACCCTAAATTTCCATCCAACTTCAACTGTGATTATGATGCTGGCTTTCGAGTTCAAGCTTTCAAAATTATGTGTAGAAATAAATATATTTGTCATTATAAATATGGAACAAGTGACAAGTTCCAGTTCTGCAATGGAAATCGCATTTGATAAACAGATGAAGGTTTAAACCACGATGCGTAAGAGGTAATTTTGTCACATACTTTCTAGGTAAATGCCACGCTCAAATGCAATACCAATTAGTGCAGCTGTTCTGAAAAAGAGGTATCGTGACTCTGAAGTTTGAAAACAAGGTTAACTTTAGGTTGTTTCTCTCTTTATTCTGAGAAGTGAAGACCTGATTAGAGTTTTTCAACATTGAAGTTGAAAACCGTGATGACAGGTTTTCTGTAATTGTTTCGTCCCTCATACGACCCGGGTATGAGGGGGCGAAACGACGATAATTTTATTCATCTTTTTAAATGGTTTTAAAGTACTTTTCACCACCAATTAACATTAAAATACATCTAACCTAATATTTTTGTATAATGTTTTCTTTTGAATTTCGGACAACACTTTACACTGCCGATGTTGTCAGTCTTTATAAACCTCCGTTACGTAACAGTAAATTCATTTATTCCGTTTCAGTAAATTCAAACTACAGACACCGCGAATATGTCAGAGTCATATGTAGACTGTAATAGAAAAGTGAGATGCAGGCAGCATGCCATCAGGAATTGGCAGCACCAATTATGTGGAGCCGGTATCTCTTTAACTACATATAGGCATGAGAAAAGGTTAAGAGACAACTCTGGCTTGCAGTTTGTGTGTGTGCCATGCGACCAGACAAGAGTTTTCAGAAATGGAAGAACAATTCCCACTCACATAAGCGGGAATTGCAGCGCTGGAGGAATTCTCCGTAAATCAGCATATGGAAATTGATAAGTGGGGCTCCAGAAACAGGACTTACAGAATTTGAAAGCAGAGACACGGAGATTCCGGAATCATTTGATGAGACTTAAAGTCAAGGCATGTCAACGGCTAGTCCAAACATGGCTTGAAAGTCTGTAATATAATTTTTGGGTTTGGTACGTCCTTTCAGTCCAACATTCTTCCATTCCTTCTATGGTAAAACTAAACAGCCAATCAAAATCATCAATTTTGGAAAAACAAATTTGTTTTGTGATAAATGTGTAAGCATTTCTGAAAAGAATGTAAAATTACCTTTTCATTCACATATGTACTGTCCTGATGTTTCCATTCTAGCCGTCATAATGTTCATTTTCTAAAAAAGTGTGTTACAGAATTGTAACGCAGCCAGCCATTTTCTTGTTAAGTTTCAAATGTTCTTGGGGAGAATGTGCTTCGCGAAAGTGTTAACGTAACGCATCGGCGGAAAAGAAGGGTGCGCAAGACTGCAAACACACTTAGCTTTTCTTTTTCGTACGCAATTTTTTTTTTACTTTTAACATAAGGTGGAGAGTTAACCAACAGTTAGAAGGACAACAGGCACGAGATTAAGGGAAGACAAAAAGATATGTCGAGCTCAATATTTTCAGTGAGGGGGGTTATGGGGACTTTACGGGACTTCCTTCAAACAGGTGGGGGTTGGCATTCTGACTAAAATCGTAATATTAAATAGCATGGGATATTTTGTTTATATATTGTATACAGTGTGCTGGGCCTGCTGGCATGAGGACAATTTCATATTATTACAGAGATATCCAATTTTTCATGACCTCTAAACGAAGTCAACCGCATTAGCCAAACAAGAGCAGGAGACGGCACTCACCAAACAAATTTTTCCAAGAACTAAGTTTTTATTTATTTTTTGTCTCCAAAATATAGCTTATGACTCGATGCAAGATGCACTCATCCCAGTTTCTGTGTGTTTGTGTTTGTGTGTGTGCTTGCACTGCAGGTTGAAACAAGACAAATCTGGATCTCAACCTCGTGAATTGCTGGCGGTGCCGAATTGTGGGGGGGGGGGGGGGGGGGGGGGGGACTGAGGTGGG